>OVBI01001706.1:0-29560 GCA_900406495.1 Sisymbrium altissimum
GCTCTATCGGGCCTGAGGCCCAACACCAACGGATGATCGAATGTCCACAAAAATGCAAAGCTAACATAGTTCAGCTCTAAAAGCTGGCCAATCCACAGATTCTTAGATATCTGGATCAAATTCAAACAGTCCATCTAAAAAAGAATCAATTTTATCTTATTTAGGTCATTACCTAAATGAGTTCATCCATCTCTGAATGCATTGTTGAGAGACGCCTACAACACTTTTGTTGTCTGGTAATAGTTTGTCCCATGTTATTTTAAAAACATCACCCAAACCCGGTCTATAATCAACTCAAAAAGCGTCAATTTGATAAGTAGGGACTTGGAGGGCCGAGGGAAGATATTCCGATGGGTCTCGATCTAATTAACTAAAACTATTAATTAAATGATCCAAATATATGTATACGATCAACATTACTCACGTGGCATGGAAGTCATATGCTTTCCATATATATACATGTACATTCATTATTACGATAGTCTCTCTCCTTTATCTTTACCTCTTTCGAGCTCCAACCTGTCACACTGCATTCGATATCGCGAAGGTCATTTAATCACATGGTTAACAACTAAACAAATCTTGTCATTAACACGTTAATCTATATATTATACATTTGAATAAATGGCTTTAGCCATTTGGATACGTGTCTCCATATATATATATATATATATATATTGACAATGTATGTAATGATTCGAAATACGACCAGCTAAAAGGAAGGTGGATTTCTAGATAGCTCTTAAGTTTTGGTCCTAGATCTGTTTAGCAAGTGAATTAGTATTAAATTTATTAATTTTTATTATTAGTAGTAATATTATGATATACTTTCTATTTTCGTTCATGCAGCTTTTAAGGCGATCTTGTCTGATGACTTTGTGGTGGTCCAAGGTATACATGGCACAACAGAGATGCATTGTGTCAATAGGATAATCATCTTAATAATATCATTTAATTCCTAAACTTGATTTATTGGTCCACATATTAAATCATTTGTTCAAGAAATAGCCAGTAAGATCTATATTAGCTGTAAAATATAAACCCAAGAACCTACTTAGCTCATTTTGCCATTTATTACTCAATGCCCCATCACCAATCAGTCGAGTTTTACTTCTGACCATATAAAAATATTTTCACTAACGATTGCAACAACTTTTTTTTTTTGGGTTACAATTGATTTGTAATTCTCCAAGCACCTATTTGTATCTCTAGAGTCTAGATGGTTATAGGACTGAGGACTTTTGTAATGTTTTAACTTTTAAGGCTTCTTTGAACATGCTAGAATAGAATAAGGTTATTTATACCAAACACCTAATCTTAGCCTTCAAGCTTTTCACGTTTAATTCGTTAATGTGATGGGCTTCTTATATGCTGTCCACAGCCTTCTCTCTATTCTCCATGTAGCAAGCAAGGCCCATTGACAAAGACCCATCTGGATTATATACTGATCTGGGTCAACATGCACAGTGTCGAATTTGTTTGGACACGATGCACAAATGATAAACCTTTAAATAGTTTTTATGTCAATGACTTAAATAAATGGTCCTTGTTTTGTGTGGTGCGTTGATCTTCTGGAGAAATGAGCCCGATTATGAGAAGACACGTATACGTGGCTGCATGCATATGTCATATGTCGTCATCACTCACTGCTCTTGTGAACAGACGAGTATGAAGCGAGTGATGGAGTCTTCCTTAATTTCTTCTTCTTGCTTTGGAAAAATCTGTAAAGATCCACGCGTAGATTTTTTGTTTTGGATTTTTTGTCTACAAGTCAGGCTTCAGTACAAAAGTCGGCATGGTCGTTAGTGTTAGGTCACTTTAAAACATAACGTTTGGTCTTATTCGTAATAATTAACATGCATGTCACTTGTCAATGACCCACATCGAATACAATCCACGTTTTAAAACGAAAAAGATAGTATAGCAGTTACCACTTAAAAAAAAAACTTATTTTAAATACTCAGCCCTTTAAAAGCAAATAATAAATACTCTGTATATCATATGAGCCTTTTAGGTCTTATCCCAGTTCATGCGCTGCCATTGACGAGCAAAGAACAACTTCTTATACAAGGAAATGTAAGTCCGTACGTGAGTGAGGATCTTTCACGTATTACTAACATTCTTTTAGTTTTCGTAATCATTTTAACAGAACCTTCTGTTAATTAGATCATGGAGAAGCCTCATGCGCTTCTAGTCGCTAGCCCTGGCTTAGGCCATCTCATCCCTATCCTCGAACTCGGAAACCGTCTCTCCTCCGTCTGCAACATCCACGTCACAGTTCTCGCAGTAACCTCCGGTTCCTCCTCCACGACAGAAACCGAGGCCATAAGTGCAGCCGTGGCTAGAGGGACATGTGAAATTACAGAACTTCCCTCGGTTGATGTAGATCCCTTGGTGGAGCCGGATGCGACGGTGGCCACTAAAATCGTAGTGAAGATGCGAGCCACAAAGCCCGCAGTTCAAGACGCCGTGAAAGCAATGAATCGAAAACCGACGGTCATGATCGTTGACTTTTTTGGTACCGGATTGATGTCGGTTGCCGATGATGTCGGTGTGTCGGCTAAATACGTGTACGTCCCTTCGCACGCGTGGTTCTTGGCAGTGATGGTGTACTTGCCGGTATTGGATAAGGTTGTGGAAGGGGAATATATTAATATTAAAGAGCCTATGAAAATACCAGGTTGTAGACCGGTCGGACCGAAGGAGGTTATGGAAACAATGTTAGACCGGTCAGACCAACAGTACCGAGAGTGTGTGCAGCTTGGCGAGGAGGTACCTATGAGCGATGGCGTTTTGGTGAATACTTGGGAGGAACTACAAGGAAGCACTCTAGCTGCGCTTAGGGAGGATGGAGAATTGAGCCGGGTTATGAAAGTACCGGTTTATGCTATTGGGCCTATTGTTAGGTCAAATGGTCCTATTGAAAAGCCTAATAGTATATTCGAGTGGTTAGACAAGCAACGGGATAGGTCAGTGGTGTATGTGTGTTTAGGAAGTGGTGGAACGCTGTCGTTAGAGCAAACGATGGAACTTGCTTGTGGTTTAGAGTTAAGTGGTCAAAGTTTCCTATGGGTTCTACGTAGGCCTACTTCTTACCTCGGGGGGAGCTCGAGCGATGATGACCAGGTAAGTGCCAGTCTACCGGAAGGTTTCTTGGACCGCACGCTTGGTGTGGGTCTTGTGATCACGCAATGGGCACCGCAAGTTGAGATCTTGAGCCATCGATCGATCGGTGGGTTCTTGTCTCATTGCGGTTGGAGCTCTGCGTTAGAGAGTTTGACTAAAGGAGTTCCAATCGTGGCTTGGCCTCTTTATGCGGAGCAATGGATGAATGCCACTTTGCTCACGGAGGAGATCGGTGTAGCCCTTCGTACGTCGGAGTTACCATCAAAGAAAGTGATCGGCCGGGAAGAAGTGGCGTCTTTGGTCAGAAAGATCGTGGCGGAAGATGATGAAGAAGGCAGGAAGGTAAGGGCTAAAGCTGAAGAAGTGAGGGTTAGCTCCGAACGAGCTTCGGCTCAAGGTGGGTCATCTCATATTTCTCTTTTGAAATGGGCAAAACGATGTCGCCTGGTGTCATGATTCGCAAATTATATGTGTTTCTCAAATAAAGTTATGTTTAAATAATATGATCTTTATATAAAGGTTTGCTTACCATGTGTCATTAAAACATAATAATTTCTTAATTATTAAGAAACTATTATGATTTTATCAAATTTTTGGCATATTAATGCAATAGTTTATAGAAAATGATACTAGAAAAGAAAGTGATGGTTATATAATTTACTAATATAATTATGAATTTTTTATAATACTTTAGAAACATTAAACTATTTTATGAAAGTAAAATATTTTATTTTATATATGTTATTAATTAGTAATAGTATTTATTCAATTGATTTAATAGATCACTTATCACAATTTAGAGTATCTATTCAATTTGTTTAACATAAATTATGACAAACTAAATCTATTAGGGCTATTATTTGTTATTGTCAATCACATTCAACTATAAGTAATTTTTTAAAATAAAACTATAAGTAATACTAACTGTGATAGGTATATTGAAGTAGCTACTTTAATATTTTTCTTTCTTATCAACTCCAGTTCTTTGAGGATTTTCATTGTTTCCATTCACCGGTCATCTTGATACTAAAT
Organism: Sisymbrium altissimum; assembly: GCA_900406495.1. NCBI lineage: Eukaryota > Viridiplantae > Streptophyta > Magnoliopsida > Brassicales > Brassicaceae > Sisymbrium > Sisymbrium altissimum. Next base: position 4,159 of record OVBI01001706.1, read on the forward strand.
CATGAATATCAAGTTAGCAACCTTGCACTTTTTCTTGATGAAATTGTTTTCGTCTTCTTTTACATAATCTGTCTTCTTTTAGCAATTAGTTTTCTTACTCATTTTCGTAGTGTTTGTATGTTTGTATTTTTATATTTTTATATGTTTTCCGTTCTGCATAACAGATTCAATTTCAACTCACAATGTCAAATCCAAATTAAATTTTAAGTATCGCTATTTCGGCAAACTTTGATGAACTTGTAAAACGTAAAAGAGAATTAATAACAATATTTAGAGCAAATAGCAATTTCTTAATGTTATTTGTTTAATAATCATGTGCATGAATAAATATAATTCTAAACTATTTTTTAAAAAAACCGAAAACAGATAAGGAAGTAGAAAAAAAAGAGAAGAATTCTTATACCAACCACTATTAACGTTCCTTTGGCTAATCAAGAGTAATCTCTTAGAATTTTATTTATTTATTTATTTTAAACCAATAAAATAAAAACAAACTTAAATTAAGATTAACCATATGTTTCTTAAAACAAAAAGTCATTTCTTAATTTTTTTTTTTTTTTTAAGTATGTGAAATAGTAATTTTGTCTGTTTCACCGAATGTTCACAGAATAGGTAAGCTTTATGGAATCTCTATTTTTCTCATTGATGCAACTATCAGGTGAAAAACTCATCCCCTCGGTTGCCAAAGAAGAAAGAAGGGTTTAATGCAAAACTCTCTGATATTGGATACCTCTCATTATAAGAAACATTGTTCAATGACTTGCCTTGCCTTTAGCCAGATTATTTATCATCAGTTATGACCGTGCAATAGTTTTCGTAATTGGTAGTATCTGCTGGATCTTATCAACTGTTGCAGTTGGCGTTAGCCACTACTTCGTCCAGGTTTTTATATTATATTCCATTTACCTACTATTTTGAGATTATTTGTTGTTTTAAAGTTTTTTTTTCCGAATAAAATGTTAAATTCGATTTAAAGAAAAATGGCTGTTAATTTATTTTTACATCTAGGTGTTACTTTGTTTTGATTGTACCCAGATAATGATCTAATTAAGCTAAACTATTACAACTAATGTTCGAATTTAGAAAATAGAAAATGAGTATCGATCAGCTCTGTTGCGGATTTTAGAACTCAAACCACTTCTCCAATTCATGTTATTAAGTTTTCCTCTATGTTTTAAAGATTTCCAAACAAAATATCAAGTATCGATCTTTTCTTTTATAAAAATATCACAAAAAACAAATATCAATATCATAAATAAGAAAAAAAGAGTTAGGTATCTCTTTAACTAAAATATCTAATAAAAGATTGTTTTAAGAAACTAAGTTACAAGTAAAAAAATCTCACTAAAAGACCAATATTTACTTCTATATTTCATAAGTATCTATTCAATATCAAAGTATTTTTTATTTGTAATTTAAATTCAAAAAGTGTGTTATAATATAACTTTTTCTTTGATTAAGATGAAATGATCTTTAAACAAAATTGAGAAACTAGTTATATTGATCATAATGATAGTAGATTTAAAACTGGACTAAGGTGAAGTATCCCCAATTCACATCCATATATAAATCTGTACAAATTTTATTTTATTTTTTATAATTTTTCTTTTAATATTTATTATATTTTTGAATTAATTATGAGTTTTTAAATAAAAAACAATTGATAATTAGGGAATATGCCATAATTATTTATATATTTATATTTGTTTCTACAAATTTATTATGTGGAACTTTGATTGATTCCAATAATCTTTCCTTCATGAGAGCACTTTTAGACCAAATCTGCTACAATCACTTATTAAGCATCACTAACAAACTTAAGTTTTAATATTTTACTGGTGTCAGTTGACCCCACTCCTCTGCAAATGGGTCCGTCACTGATTCGGATTTACCAGAGGTATATACCTATCCACTTTTTTTAGGTCTACCTGAATGTTGTACTCTGATACTATGTTAAATTTTTGGATTAATTTTAGGTTTTCAACTAAAAACTAATGGGCAATTAGTGGATTAATTCTAACTTTTAATATATTAATGTTTGTTTATTTTTAACTTCTCAATTCTGATGTGGGATTTGGATTGTATCTCAATAATATATTGGACCAAAAGTATCTGAAAGTATAATTTTACTTTTAATAAAACAAACAATTAATACATTAAGATTTCTTGTGCCATATTCAGATGATTTTTTCAGTCAAATCTTACTAGATCTTTTTCCTCTGATATTTGTATTTTTCTATTTATGATTACTATTTATAATATAAAGATAAGTAGTGGACAAAAATAATAATAACTGCTATTTCTTTACTTTCCAGTGTTTTTTTCCGTTAAATGGACTATTATTAATTATAGTAAGGCAAAATCCACCTGTAAATAATAGATATGGTCCCCTTCTTGTAACTATTTTAATGTTAGTTACTTTAAATTTTTGATTTCTTAACAAATACACCTCCAATTCCAGCGAGAAATAGTCTTCATTTTTATACACCAGTCGTTTTTAATAAAACCATAAAAATGAAGTAAGCATTATTCATCTTCCTCTTCGATTTTTTTTTTCTTTTCCTAATCAAATCATCTTCTACTTCGATTTAGATTAAATTTATACTCACTTTCGTAGTGTTTGTATTTTTTTCTTTTCAATTGATATTTCTTTGTCAACTTAGATTCTAAACTCAAAATGTCAAAAAATAACCCATATGTTTCTTCTTTATTCATAATTTTCTTATAATGTGTAACAAATGTTGTTGTTTTATGTGTGTTGATCGAATTTTCATAGAACAGGGACCATTTATGGGATCTCTATTTCTCTCATCATCATCAACTTAGCGACAATGATGCAGCGAGCAGACGAAAAGCTCGTTCCTTCGACTGCCAAAGAACTAAAGGAAGCATTCCATGCAAATCTCTCTGATATTGGATTCCTCTCATTTATTAGAAATGTAGTTCAAGGTGTCGCCTCGCCTTTAGCCGGTTTACTTGCCATCATTTATGACCGTCCCATGGTTTTTGCATTCGGTAATTTCTGTTGGGTCTCATCAACAGTTGGAACTGGAGCCAGCCGCTACTTCATTCAGGTTTAAGCTTTTGCACCAAACTTCAGATTAATTTTAGGACATGCACAAAAAGAAGAATATATGTTTTTTGTTAATTAAATATAAGGAAAAAAAACTATTGCATGTCTAGATCTTTTAAATCCCAAACAAATTCATGCATATAGACAGAAAGGAATATATCTAAAACATATATTCTCTTACTTTTATATAATATCACAGAAAGAACAAAAAATATCAAATACCCAAATTAAGACAGAATAATATGTCTTTAACTAAAACAAATCAAGTAGAGAACATAACTTTGTAATGAAAACATAAAACGAAGAATTAACATATTAAGAGGAAGAAGACCTCTAGTAAGGAAGAAGACCTCTACTAATTAAACTACGACTTTTTAGTAACTTAATTAGAACTATTTTTGATGATTGTAATACTAAGCTCTTAAAAATTGCTGAAGTTTTAAACGACTGTTTTGGTTCCTTACAGGTCCCATATTAGGGGTTCTAGGGACAAAACATGTATAATGGCTAAATGGTTTTAAATATAATATGTTTAACTGTAATATCTTGTTTTGGATTAGGTTACCTTTGGTGCAGCAATCAATGGGGTTGGACATGCAATTGTTTATCCGGTGCTTCAGTCGATAATTGCGGATAGCTTTAAAGATAGTGCAAGAGGCTTTGGTTTTGGTTTATGGAGTCTTATTGGCACTACTGGAGGTATAGGTGGAACCGTAGTGCCAACGGTCATGGCTGGTCATGTTATCTTCGGTATCTCGGGCTGGCGTTGCGCCTATATATTGACTGCAACGTTAAGTGCCATGATCGGATTTCTTGTTTTCTTCCTTGTCACTGACCCGAGGGAGAAGAAAGCTACCAGCTCTATGATTCCTGATCAAGAACGGTAATATAAATCCTTACATTCTTGATTACAACACCAACATGACGAAAAACGTTTTCTTTATTTTTTCTGTATTGTATTCACTTTTGATTTAGTGATGCGGTTTTTGTAGAGATGAAAACAATGCTGCTGCTGCTGCAACAATGAGCTCGGTTTGGCAGGAATCGTGGGTTGCCATAAAAGATGTAACCAAATTACGAACATTTCAAATCATCATATTGCAGGGAATCATAGGCTGGGTGCCATGGAACTTAATGGTATTTTGGACAATGTGGTTCGAACTCATTGGTATGCATCCTTTCTTATGTTTTGCACTAAACCAAAACATTTGTATAATTTATTTTTACCTGAACCGAGTGGGTTCATTAAACCTTTTAACCCCTTCAGGTCTAAGAAAAGCCAAATATTTATTACTAAAACTTAATTTTAGTTATATGTTTTCCTTTGATTTAATTTTCTCAACAAACCAAAATCCAATCGAGCCAAACCAAACCAAAAAAGATTTGCACAAAACAAAGAAATACATAAAACCACACCAATTCCAGTTGCAATTGGTCATCCTAGACTCCTAGTTCTACACCGTAATAAAATAAATCGATGCTCTCTTATCTTAATCCAAAAGAAAATATTTTCAAAGTGGTTAATTATTTCATTTTCAGGCTTTAGCCATAATCAAGCGGCGCTTCTAAATGGAATATTCGCCACGGGACAAGCAATAGGATCATTAATCGGAGGAATAATTGCAGACAAAATGTCTCGTGCGTTTCCAAACTCAGGCAGATTGATGTGCGGACAGTTCAGCGTTTTCATGGGTGCTATATTCTCCATTATTCTTCTAAGAATAATACCACAGTCCACCAACAGTTACTACATCTTCCTAGTCACTCTATTTATAATGGGTCTCACCATAACTTGGTGTGAATCAGCAGTTAACTATCCAATCTTAGCAGAGATTGTTCCTCCTACTCATCGAACCATGGTCTACGCCTTTGATCGTGCACTCGAAATGACTTTTTCGTCATTTGGTGCGCCTTTGGTTGGGATCATGTCGGAGAAAGTGTTCGGGTTTGACACAAAAGGGCTTGGCAATATTAAAGACTCTCGTCGTGACGCTGAGGCGTTGTCCAAAGGGCTCATGTGGATGATGGCTGTCCCGTTTGGATTGTGTTGTCTTTGTTACACACCCTTACATTTTATCTTAAGGAAAGATAGGAAAACCGATAGAACCCCGAGTTCAACGGAAGTAGAGATTGTGTGAGAGTTATATGCGTAGTCACAATTTCTTTGTTTTGGGTTAGCTTGGTGTTATTAATAAAAGAGTTGTGATTTCGCAGGACATGATGAATTTTTAAAGTAGAGATGACTAAGACTCTTTTCTTTTCTTTTTTTTTTTCCGGCCAAACTGATTTTATATAAAAGAATAAAGAGTGACAAATTGTCTTAAAAATTAAAGGCAATAATGGAATAGATTCCATTGTAGTGGCGAATTAATTGTTTGTTTTACAAGAACATCTGCACAAATATTACAAGCCCGAATTCGATGTATAAATTTGATTAATTAGAATATCTGAATCCAAGATTTGATAGTATCAAACATATTGTTGAAGTTTGAGATTAATAGTAACCGAGGTGAGAAGAGTAACTAACTGAGCATTATCGCCTTCAAATATTAACTTAGAATACCCCAATGACCAATATGATTGTAATGCCTATAAAAGTGTAGAGCATTCTGTTTCCACAACAGTGTGCTGTCCTTCATATTTATCCATACCACAATCAAGGAAACTACCATTGTTATTCCCAATAATCCATTCCATAACCGAGTTCCTATCACCACGTGGTAAGGCATCACAGTTACATTTAATCCAGCCCTGGGGAGGAGCTTGCCAGGAGTTCGTAGTGTCATGCTGTACTCCAGATCCTGCTGTACTCCAGATCCTGAAAGGGAGCGAAGAAAGAGATCCCTACTATGATTCCACTCATGAAGGTCAGAGATACCTCTGGTAACAATGACTTCTGCCAACGTCTATGCAGATGACTAAGACTATGCTGTTTCTGAAGGAGTTCTTTTAATAACTAAAGAAAATAATAAAAAAAAAAAATAGTATGTGAGAGAGAGGTAAGAGTTTCTCAAATGAAAAATCTAGAAACTCTTTTCTATATTTATCATCTACTATCTACTATATATTAAAAGAAAAATAATTAGAGACTTTTTTGCTGATGTGTTATTTATTTTTATTTTTCAATTTTTTTTATTTGTTGTTTTATTTTTATTTTTTTATCTTTATTGCCAAATACTATTATACTAGCGGTGTGCGTCCACCAGCGTCAGACAATTTCTCTCTCATCCTCTTTCCTTTCTGTTTCTCTTATACAGTTAGGAATATCTTGGTCCAGAGTTATAAATTACCTCACGGAAACTATTTATTTCACAATTTTAAAATATAAACTATCCATTTTTCTAATTACAAACACAAAATTATCTATTTTGAGTTTATACCTTTCTTGGACAACAATTTTACGATATAAAACTTTGAGTTGTATATGAATTTAATTAAATTGAAATGATCCTTAAAAATATTAGAAAACTAGTTATTGATCAGACTGATGGTAGATTTAGAACTGGGCTGATAGTAGGGATGTTTTATTAAGAGTTTCATTTGGTTTTGATTCGGTTTTTTTATTTATAAAACTAAGGTATCATATTGATTATATACCTACTCTGCTTTGGTTCAATTAATATACATGTGGTTTTCAGTCTATTCGGTTTTATACTGAAAACTATTATATCTAAATTTTTAGAAAACTTTTATAATTAGAAATCCAATTTACTAAAACATAAAAAATATTATTTAATTATTTTAATTCTCAAATAAATAATATGTAGTAAAAATAAAATAAATTATGAAAAATAATCAGTAAAATTATTAACTTTAAAATAAATAAATATAAAAATTATATATATATATAACTATCTTAAAATATGTTACTATATTTTATTAATCGGTTTTTTCAATTTTTTTGTTTACTCGGTTAATAATTGAATCATATATATATACTGCGGTTTATTAAAATCGATTTATGTAGTATTATCAAAATCAAACCATATTCTTTATTTCCATTTGTAATAGATCGGTTCGGTTCGATTTTACTATCTTAAACAGCCTTATGCCAAACTATCCCAATTGACGTCCATGAACAGATCTATGCAAAAATTGAATTTTCTCTTTATAAATTTTCCTTTAATATATAGGACCAAAAAGAATCTGTAAATATAATTTTACTTTAGGAAAACAAACAATTAATAAACTAAGATTTCTTGTGCTATATTCAGCTGATTTTTTTCAGTCAAAATTCAAATCCTACTAGATCTTCTTCCTCAAATATTTGTATTTTTCTATTTATGATTACGATTTATAACCTCAAAGTAAGTAGTGGACAAAAATAATCATAATTGCGATTTCTTTACTTTCCAATGTTTTTCTTTCGTTAAATGGACTATTATTAATTATAGTAAAGCGAAATCCACCTGTACATAAGATATATGATCCCCCTCTTATAATTATTTTAATATCAGTTACTTTAAAATATTGATTTCTTAAGAAATTCACCTCCAATTCCAGTGAGAAATAGTCTTCATTTCTATGCACCAGTCGTCTTCACTAAAACCATGAAAATGAAGTAAGCAATATTCATCTTAATAATATCCTCTTCATATTTATCTTTCTCTTCGATTTTTTTCCCTAATCATATCATCTTTTTCTTCGATTTAGATTAAATTTATACCCACTTTCATAGTGTTTGTATTTTTTCCTTTCTATTGATATTTCTTTGTCAACTTAGACTTTAAACTCAATATTTAAGAAATAACCTATATGTTTCTGATTTATTCATAGTTTTCTTACAGTGTGTAACAAATGTTGTTGTTTTATGTGTGTTGATCGAATTTTCATAGAACAGGGACCATTTATGGGATCTCTATTTCTCTCATTATCATCAATTTAGCCACAATGATGCAACGTGCAGACGAAAAACTCATTCCTTCGACTGCCAAAGAACTAAAAGAAGCATTCCATGCAAATCTCTCTGATATTGGATTCCTCTCATTTATTAGAAATGTATTTCAAGGAGTAGCCTCGCCTTTAGCCGGTTTACTTGCCATCAGTTATGACCGTCCCACGGTTTTCGCATTGGGTAGTTTCTGTTGGGTCTCATCAACAGTTGCAACTGGAGCCAGCCGCTACTTTATTCAGGTTTAAGCTTTTGCACCAAAGTTCAGATTAATTTAAAGGAACATGCACAAAAAGGAAAATATATGTTTTTTGTTAACTAAATATAAGAAAAAAATCTATTGCGTGTCGAAATCTTTTAAATCCCAAACAAATTCATGTACATAGACAGAAAGGAATATATGTCTAAAACATATATTTATCTCTTACTTTTATATAATATCACAGAAAGGACAAAAAAATCAAATACCCAAGTTAAGACAGAAGAATATGTCTTTAACTAAAACAAATCAAGTAGAGAACATAACTTTGTAATGAAAACATAAAACGAAGAATAACATTGTAAGAGGAAGAAGACCTCTAGTAAGTTAACAACTAAGTACGCCTTTTTAGTAATTTAATTAGAACCATGACTGTAATACTAGCTCTTAAGAATATTGCGGAAGTTATAAACGACCGTTTTGGTTCCTTACAGGTCCCATATTAGGGGTTGTAGGGACAAAAACATGTATAATGGCTAAAGGGTTATAAATAAAATATGTTTAACTGTAATATCTTGTTTATTGGATTAGGTTACCTTTGGTGCAGCAATCAATGGGGTTGGACATGCAATTGTTTATCCCGTGCTTCAGTCGATAATTGCGGATAGCTTTAAAGATAGTGCAAGAGGCTTTGGTTTTGGTTTATGGAATCTTATTGGTACGGTTGGAGGTATAGGTGGAACCGTAGTGCCAACGGTCATGGCCGGTCATGTTATCTTCGGAATCTCGGGATGGCGTTGCGCCTATCTATTGAGTGCAACGTTAAGTGCCATGATCGGGTTTCTTGTTTTCTTCTTTGTCACTGACCCGAGGGAGAAGAAAACTAGCAGCTCTATTATTCCTGATCAAGAAAGGTAATATAAATCCTTACATTCGTGATTATAACACCAACATAACGAAAAACGTCTTCTTTATTTTTTGTATTGTATTCACTTTTGATTTAGTGATGCTGTTTTCGCAGAGATGAAAACAATGCTGCTGCTGCCACAATGGAGAGTTCGAGCTCGGTTTGGCAGGAATCGTGGGTGGCCATAAAAGATGTAACCAAATTACGAACATTTCAAATCATTGTATTGCAGGGAATCATAGGCTCGGTGCCATGGAATGCAATGGTTTTCTGGACAATGTGGTTCGAACTCATTGGTATGTATCCAAAACTTAAACAAACTAAACCAAAACATCTAATATTTTACATGAATTGTTAACAAAAAAAAACACCTGAATGAAGTGGTTCATTAAAGTCCTTAACCCACCCCTTCAGGCCTGAAGAAAACAAATATTTATTACCAAAACTTATAAACTAAATTATTAATTTTCAAATATTTGAAACAATATATCATTTTCTTGTATTTCATTTAATCTTTAGAATTAATTTTGCAATTTAACAGGGATAATTTAAATCACAGAAAATTTAATATCAGATCTACTAACTATATTGATAACATAAGTAAAATTTAAAATCGAAATCCAGATATTAAGTTTCGTAAACTAATTATTACCAAAAAAAAAGTTTCATAAACTAATTCTGTTATTTTTTTTATTTAGAAGATGTCATAATATATCGTGACTAGTCAATCAAAATTCAATTACTTTAAGCTAAATGGAATAAAACTCAAAAAAAATTCTATCATCTTCTTTACAAGAAAAATATAGTTTAGTGATAGTTTATGTCAACTAAACTAAATTTTTGTTATATGATTTCCTTTGATTTAATTTTCTTAACAAACCAAAATCCAATCGAGCCAAATCAAAGAAATGTTGGTTGAGGTCTCTCAAAACCCGGAAAGAAAAATACAGAAAACCAAACTAATTCTAGTTGCAAATGGTTCATCCTAGTTCTACACCATTACAAAACATATAAATGCTCTCTTATATTAATCAAACAAACCCAAAAAAATGTTTTCAGCCTATCTCAAAGTGGTTTATTTTTTAATTGTCAGGCTTTAGTCATAACCAAGCGGCGCTGCTAAACGGAGTATTCACCACGGGACAAGCAATAGGATCATTACTTGGAGGAATAGTTGCAGACAAAATGTCTCGTGTGTTTCCGAACTCAGGCAGATTGTTGTGCGCACAGTTCAGCGTTTTCTTGGGAGCTGTATTCTCCATTATTCTTCTACGAATCATCCCACAGTCCACCAACAGTTACTACATCTTCTTAGTCACTCTATTTCTAATGGGTCTCACCATAACTTGGTGTGGACCAGCCATTAACTCTCCAATCTTAGCCGAGATTGTTCCTCCAGCGCATCGAACCATGGTCTACGCCTTTGATCGTGCACTCGAAGTGACCTTTTCGTCGTTCGGTGCACCTTTGGTTGGGATCATGTCGGAGAGAGTATTCGGGTTTGACACAAAAGGACTTGATAATATTAAAGACTCTGGTCGTGAGGCTGAAGCGTTGTCCAAAGGGATCATGTGGATGATGGCTGTCCCGTTTGGATTGTGTTGCCTTTGTTACACACCGTTACATTTCGTCTTTAGAAAAGATAGGAAAACCGATAGAACCCCGAGTTCAACGGAAGTAGAGATTGTGTGAGAGTCATTATGCTTAGTCAGAATTGTTAATTTTTGGGTTAGCTTGGTGTAATGAATAAAAGAGTTGTGTTTTCGCATTACATGACAGAATCTTTAAAGCAGAGATGACTAAGATGCTGAATGAATTTTAAAAACAGTTAAGAAAACCTCAAAGCACTTCTCAACCAAGGAAGGGGGTTTAACGTCAAAGGCAAATGTACAAAAGAGCAAACAACACAGAGTTTCTTAAAGAGAACAAAGATGATGAGTGCTTTGAAACCGAATCATATCTTATAACTTACATGCAACGAGGGAAAGAGGTTTCACCAACATAGCCACCACTCATAGCCCTCTTGACATTACTCTCAAACAGCTTCGGGTTATCCCTTAAAACCGCTGCTGCGTCATGGTTCAGAGGATCCTCGTAATTTGGTTCCTGTGTTGAAAAACAAAAACACTTAAAAGTCTCCAACAAAGAAGAGAAGCAATGGAAGAAAGTATCAACAAAGAGAGATCTTTTTGTTACCGTGAAGAGATGGAAGAGACCGTAGATGACTGTGTTTATGTTGAGAACAGGTTTCCAGTCTTCACGCAAGATGTTCAGACACACATTTCCTTCTAAATCGATATTCGGATGATACACCTACAAAGAGACGACAACAACAACATATTCCACTTATAAGCAAATAAGTAGAAGAATCAACAAAACGTTTTCAGAGACTTGAGAAAAGCCTAACCTTGGTTTTGCACTTAACCTTTGGAGCGTCATGTGGATACACCGGAGAGACTTGGAATGTGAAAGTAAACCTACCACCTCTATTTTTTTTAATACAAACAAGAAACGAATCAGTCAGTGCTTCAAATCAAATTCATCAACCCGAGAGAGGAAAAAGACAAAAGGAAATATCTTTTCTCACCTGTAATACCCTTCATCAGGTTTAATGGTAACTTCAAAGTTCATCAAGTCATTCTTCCCATTAGGAAAAGCTATGGTGCAAGACTTTGGCAGATTCAGTTCTGTTATATCTATAACCACACAACAAAAAGGTATATAACACTCCCATTAGCACACAACAACACAAAAAGGTATATAACACTCCCATTAGAACAACAACAAGACAAGAACCCAAAAGAAAGAGAGAACCTTTGTGAAGACGAAGTTCACCAGCGGATTGTTTCTTGCCAGAGACTCCTCTTCCGTTGGCATTCTTTGATTCTTCCTTTTGCTTTTCTTTAACTTTGAATAACCCAATCATGATGATGATCTCTCTTCCTTCTTCTTCTTCACAACAAATCAACTGAAAATTCGAATCAAAGCAATCAACTTTTATAACCAAAATTTCTAACCAAAATCATAACAATCTTTAATCATGGCGAAAGTTCTCTAATCTACCAAAACGATCGGAGATTTCTACAGAACGATGGACAAGCGAAAGTAGTAGAAAGAAGGGATTGAGGAAGAGCTTACGAGTTGAGATCTTCGTACAAGAGATTGAAATTGCTCTCGCTTGATAATGTATACAACTTCTAAACCTAATTATATAAAATGGAAGATTTTTATAAAAAGGAATTTTTTTTTTAGAGAATTGTTAATTATCTACTAAAAATTATGGGTAAAAAAAAATCCCCATTTTTCAAAAATTTGCAAAATATTCCTTAATTTTTTTATACATTCTCATCTGATTGTTGGAACTTTTGTCACACAACCCAGATTTTAACATTAATGCTCCACAAGTACCTTATTATGGTTATGATCCAAAACTACTTTTCTTGATTCTGTGGCTTATATATGGAAGTCAACGAATAATATTCATCTTTAAGACGAATCAGCGTCCCTTGTGTTTGTTGTTGACCTTGCTTGCTCTCGTTGATGTTAATGAGTGGATCACATCTATTGTCAATGAATATGATGAATCCTTTATATACTCACTCACACGTTTGGTGCAATCTGCTATTGGCCACAACTATGATGCTGTTTACGATCTTGGAATACAAAAAGTGTTGGGTGAAGAGGGACCACAATGGTGTCGCTAAGTTATGCTGAACAGCTTTATTAGGTTCTTCGGCTATATGAAGTTTTGAAGCATAAGGTAAAGCTCCTTCGATGGCAATGCAAAACATATGTAGTATGGGCTTAGCCGCTTAGCTACAGTTTATTAGAAGGAAATTGTCAAGTAGTACTAGTCAATATTTTGTAAGGAACTTCAAAAGATAATTACAAGGCAGATCAGATCATTTCAGTACTAAAATGTCTAAATCTAATTAAAGACATCAAGCTTTAGAGAACCAATTACAAAAAAAAAAACATTTGATTCCAAATATATTTTTTTATTTATTTCAGAATTCCAAAAACTCAAATCTAAAAATTTCTGAATAAATTTCTGAAAAATGAAAAATTGAACTAAACCAACCCAAACCTACCGATCAAATATAAAATTCTAAAGAGTCTTACTCACCAAAAATTGACATCAAATCTAGAATTCAAATGGCTTACCAAATTTTATTTGTTGCTAATCCAGTTGTTTTTCAAAAAAACAAAAGAGAATTTCTTCTTTTTTTTTCCAAATGAGAAATTAATGAGATGTTCTCGCATATACAATTGTCACTGGCATACATAGATTGATGATAACATTAACATCCATATCTTTTTTTTTTTTTTTCTTTTTGTTCAATAACATCCATATCTATTGAGATAAGAAAAAGAAACATAAAAAGGTAAAAGACAAAAAAGGAAAGCACTACGTGTTTATAAATGTTTCCAGTCCTATGTGTAAAAATCTAATTAAAGTGATATAATACAAAGTATATTCTTCTACATCATCATCATCAGCATCGTTCGTTCCACCACTTCCGTACCCACACACTTGACTCCATTACCAAACACAAACTCTCATTCACTCTCCAATTCCACCAATTGAACAAAGACTCATTTTCTTTACACATATGGCTAGTGTGAAGCTAAGCTCTTGCGTACACCAATCTTTAAGAAAGCCAAGATCCGTACCCGGGTCCAAAAGATGCTTCCTCAAAACGGCACCGTTCCTTCTCCGTCAAAAGTTCACCGCTTTATCAGTCGTCAGAGAAGACAACAGTAACACTAACACGAGTATCCTCCACCAAGAACAAGAACAAGACCTCAGGTTCGACTTCATGTCTTACATGATCGGTAAAGCCAACTCCGTCAACCAAGCTCTAGACTCCGCCGTCTCCCTCCGAGAACCGATCAAGATCCACGAGGCGATGCGTTACTCTCTCCTCGCCGGAGGAAAACGAGTGAGACCGGTCCTCTGCATCGCCGCGTGCGAGCTAGTCGGCGGCGAAGAATCCGTCGCGCTACCGGCTGCTTGCGCGGTGGAAATGATCCACACCATGTCGTTGATCCACGACGATCTCCCGTGTATGGACAACGACGACCTCCGCCGAGGAAAACCCACCAACCACAAAGCGTTCGGAGAAGACGTCGCCGTTTTAGCCGGAGACGCGCTTTTATCGTTCGCGTTTGAGCATTTGGCGTCCACGTCTGAGGTTTCTCCGGAGAGGGTGGTTAGAGCGATAGGAGAGCTGGCGAAGGCCGTTGGATCAGAAGGGCTCGTGGCGGGTCAGATTGTGGATATCAGCAGTGAAGGTATGGACCAGAACGACGTCGGTTTAGAGCTTCTTGAGTTTATCCACGTCCATAAAACGGCGGTTTTGCTTGAGGCGGCGACGGTGTTAGGTGCCATCGTTGGTGGTGGGTCTGATGAAGAGATCGAGAAGCTTAGGAAGTTTGCGAGATGCATTGGGTTGTTGTTTCAGGTGATTGATGATATATTGGATGTGACAAAGTCATCGGAAGAGTTGGGGAAGACCGCCGGAAAAGACTTGATCGCCGATAAGCTGACTTATCCTAAGCTGATGGGTCTTGAGAAGTCAAAGGAGTTTGCAGAGAGATTGATGAGAGATGCTCAAGAACAGCTTCAAGGATTTGATTCTAAAAAGGTTGCACCTTTATTGGCTTTAGCTAATTACATTGCCAAAAGACAGAACTAGTTCAGTTATGTGGAATGTTTTAATTATTTTGGTAATATTCTCTCCGACAAATGGATTAAGAAACTCTCTAGATTCTCAGAGAAAAGTGGATGTGAACCGTGTGCTTGTAAGTTATGTAACATAGTCTCCTATCTTGGTTTTAAAGATATGTAAGTTTTTGACTTTTGAAAAGGAATCTGTGTCTCTTTCGTATTTTGTTTGTGGATGATCTTGATTACAGATTAGATCTGCTTGATTACAGATTAGATCTGATAGAAATGTTTATAGGTTAGATAGATCTTGAAGGCACGATGTTGATGATGTGTGTTGTGACTCACACAACTTGTGAGATTCTCGATTGGATATTTTTGGATTTGTGTTGAATTAATTAAATGTGATTGTTTCTTTTGGGGTCCATAAACCACATAGACATAATGGTATCTGAATCGTGTGTCGTATTGGATGGTAAGGTAAGGATAGTTGTTGGAAATTCAATACTATGCGACACAAAAAAGATTATAGAAAGTGATGTTTTGTAGATTTTATTTTTCTTGTTTATAAGAGAGAAAAACGTGAGGAGAAAATAGGTGACATGTATATAAAATCATTGAGAGCTCAATTATTTCTAGTCAATCCATGATTAAGAAAATACATCTCTATCTTGTATAAATCTAATCATTTAACATTTTGAAATTCCATACAAGATAGAGATATATTTCTTAATCAATTCTGTAATTAGATCAAAAGAAACAAATTAAAAAAATGAAAACAGACAGTCACTTTTCTCAAAAAGATATTATGAAAATAGAAAACTTTAAACTTTTTCTTGGTATTGTCAAACAAAAAAAAACTTGGTAAAATTTGTCATTATTTTAGATGAATTCTGTTCACTACAAATTTGTAAGAATATTCGAATTTGGAAAAAAGGTCATAACTGAACTTGGATTTTCAAAATAAATTTGTAGTATTTTACTTTTTGGTATACTTTTGGTTTGGTTAAAACTTGCATATATTATTTTGATATTTACCATTTTATCTTCTTACTGGTTAAGTTATTATATTCTAGATGGGAAAATCTATGGGCCCATGGCTTCAGTTTTCAAACCTCGACGACTGACTAATCATCGTGTCTTTGTTCAGACAACAACAACAACAACAAAAGAAAAAAGAAAAAGCAAAATACATTTTGTTTTGTTTTTTTTTTCAGATTCTTCTTTAATTCTGCATCTTTCTTTTGTTATCTTTCTTCGATGTTTCAGTTTACTTGCCATTGATGAGAGTCCCCGTCGAAGACCGAGTAGAGAGAGTAGAGCAAGACTTTCTTACACTGTGTAAAACCGCGTGAGAAATGGTCTTCCTGCTCAGATCTCTCCTCTTCCCTTAAAATCTTTCCCGCATTTTCTCTCTCTCTCTCTCTCTTTACCTTCCCCAAGCGTACAAGCTACTTCTCTTCCATCAACTCCAAAGTAAAACCCTCTTCACCTTTTTGTCTTCTTCATCTTCTTTGTTTTCAGAGAATCTCTGCTTTCAATCACATTTTCAATCCCAGGTAAATTACTTCCATCATCATCTTGAAACTCTTACGGATTTTCTGCGATTTTCTATTACTCTTGCGGTTAAAGTTTTCACCTTTTTCTCTCTCTCTCTCTTCTAAGTCGGTTCTGATTTTAGATTGCTCCGCAAGATTCGGTTGGAAGTTGTTTGCTTTAAGCTATAAATCAAACACCCATTTGGATCTTCTTCATTTGTTGCATTACTTCTCTAGTCGAAGGTGTCTCTCTCTCTCTTGCTCTTGCTCTTACAAGTTTAAGATTGGTTTTGATTTCTAATTCTTGGTTCTTACTCTCTCTGATTAGGTCCTGAATTTATAGAGTTTCAATAGATTTTGAGAATGATGGGAGGAAAGTCTAGTAAGGAGAAGAAAAAAGTTGAGTATGGTTCACCTTCAACACCTGTACAGATCAAGATAAACTCAGCTTACNCAGCTTGTAGTGAAGATCCGAAGCTCCAGTCTTTTGACTCTGCGCTTCATGAACGAACTAACCGAGTCATCAACAAGTTAGCATCAGGCGTAGAGATCAAAGCTCTGTCGTTTGATTCGCTTAGAGAGGTGACACAGTGTCTTTTAGATATGAATCAAGACGTGGTTAAAGTTATATTGCAGGACAAAGAGGATATATGGAACAACCAAGACTTGTTCTCTCTTGTGAATATGTATTTCGAAAGCACTGCAAAGACTATGGATTTCTGTTCTGAGCTTGAGAGTTGTCTCAACCGCGCAAAGAGGAGCCAAGTGATTATTCAGTTTGCTGTTAAAGAGTTTGAGGAAGAGGCTGAGGTACATGTAAATGGAGATAACGAGAGAAAGTATGAGAAGACGCTTGAGGAGCTTAGAAGGTTTAAGTTAGCAGGTGATCCGTTTACGAAAGAGTTCTTTGCTCTTTTTGATTTGGTACACAAACATCAGGTTATGATGCTTGACGAGCTTCATAAGCTAAAGAGAAGGCTTGATAAGAAACTTAAGAACATCAAAACATGGAGAAGAGTGTCGAACATGGTATTTGTGACTGCGTTTGTCTCTGTGCTTATCTTCTCGGTGGTTGCAGCCGCTGTGGCTGCACCTCCTGTAGTGGCTGCTTTAGCCGGTGCATTGGCTGTCCCTGTAGGGTCTGTTGGGAAATGGTGTAACTCTCTTTGGACGAAGTATGAGAAAGTGGTTAGAGGACAGAAGGAGATTATTACATCGATTAGAATCGGGACTTATATATCGGTTAAAGAGATGGATAATATAAGTGTTCTTGTGCGTAAAGTGGAAGTTGAGATTGAGTCTTTGTTGAAGAATGCTGAATTTGCTGTTACTGAGGAGAACGCGGTAAGGCTTGCGATAGATGAGATCAAGAAGAAGCTTGATGTGTTTACTGAAACCATTGAGGAACTCGGCAAACATGCGAATAAGTATTGTAGTGATGTGACAAAAGCGAGAACTGTGATTCTGCAGAGGATAATCCGATACCCTACTACTTCATCAACGACCGAAGAAGCTACTTGGTAAGAGCCCTAAAGCTTAGCTCCATAACTAGTAAACTAAACTTAGTATTGCTCCATGGTCTTACTGAAAAACGTTGTGAACATATCTTACTTATGAGTCATCATCATGGTTTATTAATTTGTTTGGATTAATTTTTTGTGTGTTTTCTTTTGATGATTAGGACGGAGATGCTGTCGTGAGAAGGTGGACTCGGATTCGTGGATTCGTGGTTGGCTTTGAAGATTGTTGGTTTGTTTTTCTTATTATGAACAGCTAAGGATAAGTTCAAAAAAAAAGAAAGGATATCTTACTTAATGTTATTAGTTGCCCTGAGGTAACCTTTGCTCAATGCATTAATTAAAATACTTGGACGATTTTATGCGATTGATATTGGATTTAATATATATCAATCAATCTTGTATTTGTATATGTGTTTGTTTTGTAAATGAATGTCTCTGTGCTAAGTCTGACTGACTTTAAAAGGATTCATAAGCTGGAACCTTAAAGAATCAGTCAATCAATATTAATATAGGAAAATAAGACGTGAAGAGTTAGTTGATGAAGACGATGGAGAATTAGTCTCTCACAAGGGTCACTTTTTTGTTCTTTTTAAACAGAAAGCAACATTTAAGTATAAGCATAAAACTGTTTTATAGAAGTTAATTGACTCGTTTTGGTCGATGTGATGGTTAGATGGTTGGTCTTTGTCAACCAGTTGACTGATTAATCAGAAAGACCAATCACTCTTGGTTTTGATTCTAGAAAACTTTACACTTGTGTCTGGTTTTATGCTTTAGCATTTGGCCCTTGGAGCCATGAAAATATTAAAGCCTTTCCTATGCATTTATAGTTTTCTTAGATGGGCTTTTCTAAAATGCTAAGTCCACAAAGTTGTTGTTTTTTTTTTTTTTTTTTTTTTTTTTTTTTTTTTNTCATAATGTGGTTGATCAAAAGCAGTTTGTACTTCAACCACATTGTGTCATTGACCCCCCAAAAAAACCAAATATTGACACCAATTTATTTTTTGTAATTTTACATTACAATCTATAAAATAATGTTTCATTAAGTTCCGAACACCCAATCAAATTTACCCGTTTCAATAACTATTATATATTTTTATTTATATAGTTTAACACTTCATCATCTTCCACTTACGTCAACAAAAAGCATGTGATGATCTTTAGCACTTTCAGTTATCTCTGTTGGCAATGAAGTTAGCAAGAGCTATCAAAGGTTTGGATTTGTCCGAATCAAACCCTTCAAGATGTTCCCTCGCTTCTTTCTTCAATCTCTTAACAAACTCTTTAGATTTCTCAAGTCCCAACAGTTTAGGATACGTCAGCTTTCCGGCGATCTTATCTTTCCCTGCGGTTTTCCCCAGTTCTTCCGACGACTTGGTCTCGTCCAAAATATCATCAACCACCTGAAACAACAATCCAACACACCTCGCGAATCTCCTCACTTTCTCAATCTCTTCCTCCAAACCACCTCCAATAACCGCTCCGATAACCGCCGATGCTTCAAGCAACGAACCGGTTTTATGAACGTGAATAAACTCAAGTTCCTCTAGTCCGAGGTCGTTCTGATCCAACCCTTCACTGCTTAAATCCATCGCTTGTCCCGCCACGAGTCCTTTCGTTCCAATAGACTTGGCGAGCTCTTTAACGGCTCTAACCGTTCTCTCATGTGACACGTTAGTTTCCGTCAAATGCTCGAAAGCTAGAGCTAAAAGTGCACCGCCGGAGAGAATGGCGACGCTTTCTCCGAACACTTTGTGTGTTGTAGGTTTTCCTCGTCGGAGGTCGTCGTTGTCCATGCAAGGAAGGTCGTCTTTGATGAGTGACATTGTGTGGATCATCTCAACTGCACAAGCCGCTGGAATCGCCAAACGCTCCTCTCCTCCGACTAGCTCGCAGACCGCGAGGCAGAGTATTGGTCTGACGCGTTTTCCGCCGGCGAGGATCGCATAACGCATTGCCTTGTGGATGTTGAGAGGCTCTATGAGTGGAATGGCTTCGTCTAGTGCTCTGTTTATTAACTCTGCTTTGCTTATCATGTACGTTTTGAAATCAAAACCGGAATCGTCTTCTTTGTTTTTCACTGGGATTGAGGAATCAAGAAACTCGTGGACGTCTTGTCTGGTGAAAACGGCGGCTGCGGTTGAAGATTTGATCGGGTGGTGGAGGAAACGGATTAGCCGCCGCGTATTTGACGTCTCAGACGTTGTTTTATGGTTTGAAACAAGAAGTTTAAAGAGAACAAGAAGAGTAAGAGATAGACAAAAATAGTTTGAGCTTCCATTTGATCAATGTATGATGCTTGATTGATCTTTGATTCTTGTTCTTTATAGTAATATCTTTTTTCTTTTGGTTTTTAAATTCTAGAAAAAAAAAGTCAACGGGAAGGCACGTCGTGGGATCATTGTTTCGGTCTTGATTCGTAGTATCAGTTTTGTCGTGCATGTTTTGATTTGGTCCAAACCTTATGGACTGAGGTTTGGTTTAGAGTGAGTTGATGAGTCGATGCGTGAGTACTGTACTTGTTTGTTTACAAAATGCTGAGCTGAACCGGAGTCATTAGAAATACCTAAACCGGGTTCCTTGAGGATGATGGTATCTTTGTTGCAACGCCTAGACGCCTAGTGAGTCGTTGTAAGTACAGAAAAACGTGTCTCATGTCCTAAAATGAAGAAGAGAAACATGGCAGCTTCCCTGGTTTTCATCAAACGTGAACGTTTTGGTTTTGTTTTCATGTGTGATTTTTGTCGTTCTGTCATTTGTTTTAGTGGAGGACTTAATGATTTGTAAGAGAGATTCAATCAATGCATAGTGGCGTAACGTTAATAATGTTAATAATTATATAACTTTTTCGATTTTTTTTAATAGAAAATACTTAGCCACGACTCAAACTTTAGCATAATGTATTCCCTATTAGTATCACCTCCCTCCATGTCATCATAACCCATGTTCAAATATGAAATTGTGTGTATATGTGAACGGTTGTCAGATATACTTCATTTTTTTTTAGTGTAATCTGATCTTGTTTTTCACCCCCAAAATTTAGGTCAACGTAAGTTTAAATACTTCAATATACAACCGCATGCCCCAATAGCAAAACAAAAAGGTCAAACAATCACATTTAAATTTAGTTGTCCCAAAAATAAAGAACCCAATAAAAATATGGAGAGCTAATGTGGCCACAAGCTATTCGCTGGAACAAAAGGCTTAAAAGCCGCAAAATGCTTTCTAAGTTGTGAAAAAAGTATCGGCTTTATTTTTTTTATAAGTTGCTTTGCTGGTAACTTGTATGCAGTGTTAGAAATTGGAGATGAAAAATGACCTAACCTATTATATCAAGAGATACAACATTTTGTGCCAACAGATTTTTAGTTGAAAGGCAATGAATACTCATGAGTCATGATATTAGAATTCAAATAGACAAGGACTAATAATTATTCCAGAAGTGTTTGTCACAAAATGTACATATAATCTATCAAAGCGACTAGGGGGCATACTAACCCCACTCTTCCCGTGACATGTATTAATTTCACCAATTAATGCAAAAAAACTTTAAGCAAATCGACATTATAACACACACACGCACATATACACACATTTTTTCATGACTATTCAAATGTTATACACATGACATGTATGATGAACATTGGTACATATCCCAAAAGAATCAAGATATCGCACTTTTATCCTATGGAAAAAAGCATCAATCAAAATGCAACTGTCAACCAACAAATTCACTTCTTATTTATGCTCTAAAATCCAAAACAAATTAATACTACTAGTTGATAAGTCAGTTGCTTGCCCCTCTAATAAAAATATTTTCAAAATAACATTCGTTCACATGAAACAAGTATCTTGAATTTGGCAAAAGTTTAAGAGCATACTATTGATAAACAGAGGAATTACTTTAGCTGAAGTAATTATCAAAGTAGCTTCTTCCACATTCTTGTCTCCCATTACTTATTTAGCTATTTTACTTCTCAGTCACATAGAAAGGGACATGTTATTGGAAACAAATGTTAAATATGAGAACAATAGGTGAAAATGTCTGCATTACAGACCCACCAAATTCTCAATGTGCCTAAGAACTAAGAAGTAATTAAGAACCCTACATATATCAATCAATCCCCCACTATTTCATCTACTTTCTCTCTAAAGAAAACACACATATCTTCACACACAATTGTAGAGTAGAGAGAGAAAACAAATTTAAAGAAGAGAAGAAAAGTCAAAAACTAGACATGGGATGTTGAAGGATGAACAACCTTGTTTTGTCTCCCTGCAAGCCAAAGCATGGTCCTCCTAGCAAACGATGGCGTTTTCGTCTCCAAAGATTCCGAATTTTCGGTCTTTTGATTCTCTTCATCCATACCGATCCCATTCTTCGTCTCGGAAGGAATCTTTTGGTTCGGAAATCTGAGTGAAGAGGAAGACATCGAAGAACATTCCTGATCTCTAACACTACTAGTACCCTTATGCTTCTCCTTTTTCCCCCTTAGCCAAATCTTCGACAAAGAAAAGCTCTCTCTTTCCGCAACACTCTTCCCAATCCCCTTAACCGTAGGATCAAAACCACATTCCGACATAACTACCCTATGGCCAGGCAAGCGACCGTCTTTGTCGGATTGTTTCTTGGTCGTAACGTGGACTTTAAGTGTAGCTTCTTGGTCCATAATATACTCATATGATCCCATTGAGAAACACCTCCTTTCATCTACATTGCTATTACCACTAATGCTTCTATTGTCGTCGTTGTTGTTGTTACTTCCTTCACCAACATGATCCATGTTCCTAAACTTCCCTAGCTTGACTTCTAAAGGAACAACAACCTTCCCGTCTAAACCACCCAAATCACCATCCGGGTCGCATGATGTACGACCCGACCCGAAACGCATCGACCCAAGATCATTAGCCTCATGAACAGGAACCATGTCTCTCGAGCTTTGATGATCACTGGCGGATTCAAGAACAAGGAGATACGAGGAGCTTGGACTGTGGTGAGATGAGAAATCAGAGAGTAGGAGATTGGATCTGCAAAGAGGACAAGTTGAGTGAGAGAGAAGCCACGTGTCTATACAGTCAACGTGAAAGGCGTGGCTGCACTTAGGCAAGAGCCTGAGTTTGTCTTCTGTTTCGAACTCGCAGAGACAAACAGGACAGTCGAACGACGTAATCTTGAGACCGATGATGGATTTGTAATGGAAAACAGGTAACTTGTCGATTAAAGATTGGTCGACGCCTGAGTCGTGGAGGTGGAAAAGTTGTTGAAGCTGTCCTTGGAAAGCTGTGACGTTGCTGTCAAAGTAATCTTCTCTGTTTTGACTAGATGGCGTGAGGAGGAACTTGACGAGGATATGGATGAGACCAGAGATGAAGAAGATGATGGAGAGGATTATGATTATTAGGAGGACGTCTGGACTTATTTTGCTGGTTATATCGAAGCTTGTGTATGGTTTGAGAGGTATTAATGGTGGTGGTGATGAAGGGGAAAGCAAGTTCATGTTTTCAGAAAATATCTTATCAAAGACTTAAAGCTTTGTGGTTTTGTTTCAGACAATTTTCTTGGTTTTGGTTTGTGTTGGAATTGAGAGAAGAGAAAGATAGTTTGAGTTTTTTGAAAATTTATGAGACAGAGTGATGATTAAGAGAATTACAGGTTGGACCATTGATGGTGACAGATGAGAATTTATTTTTCTTTCATTTTTAGTATATTTTAATTTCACCAATAAGAAGTGTCTTTGAAATCAAATCATATTTAAAAATCCAGAAATTAATGGGATTTGGATCTTAGTATTCAATTACCTAAAGAAATGGAAAGTCAACGAGACATTTCTTTAAATATGGAGTCTGATAAAATCACTTTCCTACATGAATCATGAATAATAATATCTTATGATTTTATAACCAAATTAAATCCCGGCCTTCCATGTTAAAGCCAACCGGACAAACAATTTAATTTGTACAATCCATAAGAAAAAACAGTTTTCTGACAGTTTAACTTGTCGTATATAAATATTCTTAGTTTGAATTCAAAATAAGATTAAGATTGAAAATCACTAGACCAAAACTCGAAACTAAAAACATGACATTTCAAAGGAATATTCCAAAAAGTGTGATATTACTGACTTATTGTTGCGATGAATATGTTTTATCTCGATTAATGTTTTATGCATGTATTATCCTTTCCCAGATGGGGTGTTCGTTTTGAGCGAGTGATAAGTTGGGAAGTTATTGAAGCGTCTCCATCACTCCTCCATGCTTTGTTTGGAAGATTGGGATGCACCCTATGTTCAGCTTAAGCGAGATCAACGGTAAATCTTTTAATATATTCCAGCATGCCATTGACAAAAACTCTATGTGCTTAATATATGCATAAACATATATGGATATGGACCATATATACAAAATACGACTCTACTATTCCAGCATGCCATTGACACAAACGCTGCCTCCGGTTCTTCATTACCAGCTGATTATCGGTTGTTGAGGGTTGACAATAACCATGAAAAAAAACATATTTTATCATTTTGAATCTTTCTGAATTACTCACAATTAACAGATTTCTCTTTCTGACTTTTGGGGTCCCAGATGGTTTCATATGAATAACTAAAAAATTAAAATAAAAATCCATTTAAAACTAAAATGTGTATAAGAAATTTTAAGAACTTAATACATGAATATTATAATTACAGAACATATGAATAAATTTGATAATTTTAATTAATATTCACTAACCATCTACTATAGTTTTATATTTATAAGATCTGTACACCAAAAAATATTCATAACTTTTTTCTCAATCACTATATATAAACTGACAACTAAATTTCTAAATCTAATTTTGACCTCAACAAAAAGACAAAATTTTGCAATTAAAATCATAATTTTCATCCAAGATAAAGAACATTAAGAAATAAACATAAATATTATACACATTGTTTTTTATAGTTTTATTATGATGTTGAATTAATGATTTTAGATTTTGTTATAATAATATGGTTTGTGATGGTTTGATAATTATAATATGTGTTTATTTTGTTAATCTATTGTATAAGTGCTATTGCAACTGATAAAATCGCAGGTGTATGCATGCAATCAAAGAAGATAAAATAATCATAATGAAAAGAAAACTAAAAAAGAAAGAAAACAAAACAAATCCGATGATCAAAACCTTCCAAAATACACTACCAGACGTCAAATCTTGGAGTTCTGGTATTGCTTCCGCATTGTATGCAAAAACACACAAAATTCAATATTGGTCAATTCTCAATTGAGGTTATAAATCACAGTTCCCTGTGATTAATAACACAAGCGCTGAAGGTTCACAAAGAATAACCCATTAACAAAGTCATTCTCAATTTCATTGTCAACATCATCTTTTTTTCTCCTTTCAATAAAAAAAAGTAACATAACAACGTTAAAATCACAATAGGAATATGCTTAATATCTGATACCTCACTAAACTTTTGGGAAAAATCTATGAAACAGTCATCAAAAGAATCCACGTCCTAATTATGCTCACTTCATACTCTCACAATAATACTCTTCCAAATACAAATAGGCCTGGGCGTTCGGTGTCCCGTTCGGGTTCGGTTCGGTTCTTTCGGGT
>OVBI01001707.1:0-29556 GCA_900406495.1 Sisymbrium altissimum
AAGTCTGGCCATAAGAGAGGAATTGGATTTGCGGCTAATGGACGTAGTGACTGCATACTTATACGGTCCACTGGATAGTGAAATTTATATAAGAGTACCAGAGGGTATTAAGCTCAAAGATAAGAGAAGTTCTCGAGAACAACATTGTATTAAGTTGAATAAATCTCTTTATGGATTGAAACAATCAGGTCGGATGTGGTATAATAGACTAAGCGCATACTTAGTGAAAGAGGGCTATAAAAACGACCCCATCAGTCCTTGCATCTTTATAAAGAAATTTGCTAAGGGGTTCGTAATCATTGCAGTATATGTTGACGACCTAAATATTCTAGGAACCTCTGCGGAAATCACCCAAACAGTCGAATATCTAAAGAAAGAATTCAAAATGAAAGACCTAGGCAAAACAAAATTCTGTTTGGGATTACAGCTTGAGTACATTAATAATGGAATCCTTGTGCATCAAATGGCATATACAAAAAAAGTACTCAAGAGATTCAATATGGACCAATCTCACCCATTATCTAGTCCCATGGTCGTGAGATCACTCGATCTAAAGAAAGATCCGTTTGGTCCAAAGAAGGACGATGAAGAAGTCCTTGGTCCCGAAATGCCATATCTCAGTGCCATAGGAGCTTTGATGTATCTGGCGAGCCACACGCGACCAGATATATCATTTGCCGTGAACTTGTTATCAAGATTTAGCTCATGTCTGACCCAAAGGCACTGGAACGGGATTTAACATATTCTTCGTTACCTATTAGGAACGAAAGACTTTGGTATGTTTTATACTAACCAATCTAAAGAAGGTTTAGTTGGTTTTGCTGATGCAGGTTACCTTTCGGATCCTCACAATGCACGATCTCAGACAGGATACATCTTCACCCACAGAGGGACAGCAATCTCCTGGTGATCTCAAAAGCAAACCATTGCGGCTACATCATCTAATCATGCAGAAATGTTGGCTATTCACGAAGCCAGCCGTGAATGTGTTTGGCTTAGGTTAATGAATCAGCACATTAGAGTGGATTGTGGGATGACAGAAGGGAAACAGGAACCAACCGTCATGTACGAGGACAATGCAGCATGCATAGCTCAACTTAAGGACGGTTACATCAAAGGTGATAGGACGAAGCACATTTTACCAAAGTTCTTCTTCACACACGATTTGNCTATTCACCCAGTCGCTTCCAACATCAACATTCAAGAAGCTAATCTATCAGATTGGAATGCGACGACTAAAGGACCTTCAGGGATGTTCAGAATAGGGGGAGTAATACGTGTTGTACTCTTTTTCCTTTACCACGGTTTTTGTCCCACTGGGTTTTTCCGGGAAAGGTTTTAATGAGGCAACATCCAAAGCGTATTATGAGCTCTAATAGTTCTGACATCCAAGGGAGAGTGTTGCAAACCGATGGATTTGTCAGAACCATTCGGTCCGGAATCTTCTAGATCCGGTTTAGTCTATTTCCTATTTGTAATAGGAATTACCTTTTATGCATTTCCTTTATTATTAAGAAAATGATAAATCATATTTCTTTTTCCCATTAGGATTAGGAAAAGGATAATTTCCTTTTCTCTAGATTTTACTTTTCTCCCCTTGTATAATCCTTATATATAGGATTCATTGGTAATGCAATAAACACACCAATTCTCTGCGAATTCTAAGTCTCTTTATATTTAGTTTTACAACATTTATATTTTATTATTTTTTTTATGCCTTCAAATGAACTTATCTAAAAGCTATTTAATTTCTTTTTAAACTTTTATTAGTTTTAAGTAAAATTTTAATTTTTAAGATAAGAGTATAAGGAAATTTTTTTTTTGACAATAAACTGACATAATACAAATAAATAAAATTAGAATGCTTCCTTTATTCAAATCGGTGGTACCGAATCCGCATGAAAAGCTTTTTTCGTGAGAGTTCTAACATTGCGTACCAACTTATCCGCTTTTATATTCTTTGCACGTGGGATAAGCTTAATGGAGAATGGGTTGAAAAACTCTTTCCATATCTGAAACTCCTCTAAATGAGTTGTGAAAGCCGGCCACTCCTCAGGGTTAGACAATATCTTCACCAAGTCGAACCAATCTTTAGCAAAAGTTATTTAGAAATGCTGAAAATCTCTCATACATTCCATTACCCAAATCAATGCCTCAAACTCTACATGTAAAAGTGATAAAATCGCTTTATTACTGCGAGAACCCATTTTTATTTCTGATGTCCCCTCTTTACTGCAATACCAACCTTGGCCCGAGAATATATCTGATTCCTTCTAGGAACCATCCACAAAAAATCACCATCCCTCATATATCTCAGTAGTAATCTGCGTATCAGGATGTTTCACATTGTGTTTAATATCCGTTACTTGTGCTTCCTCCCATAACCTACCTTCTGATTCTGCATAAATGAGAATCTCAGAAGAATTGCAATCCTTATTTTTGAAAAGCTTTTCATTTCTATTCTTCCATAAATACCAAATTATCCACGGAAAATAACTATTTTTACTCCTTTTAGGAAGCCTCCAAAAAAGATAATCCAAATTCGCAAAAATTGATGTCTTCGGAAAAACTTAAGGATTTGAAAGAATTTTAGAAAGAGCCCACGTTTGAACCACTACCGGACACTAAAAAAAACATGATTAATTGTTTCCTCCTCATTTCCACAACAGCCACATTATGTATCATATTGTATACCTCTTGATTTGAGGTTTTTTGTAACTGATACACAACCCGATAAAACCTGCCAAATGAAATGTCTCATTTTTTGTGGACATTTTATTTTTCAATTATGTGCCAAAAGCGGTTTAATATCCGGACCATAAGCAAAAATAGTGTTCCCGAATCAGGGAAAGACCGTTCAATATCATATCCCAATTTAACCGAATATTTACCGTGTTTCGTATAATGCCATCCGTAAGTATCCTTTTCACAAACCGGCTCAGTGGTATATGCTTGATAATATTGACATCCTCTGGTATAATGGTCGCCTCAATCAAAGGCATGTTCCACAAATGAGTCTGTGGGTCAATAATATTGTTGACAGTGAGGGATGGGTAGATATTAAATTAACAGGTTGTTGGTCTCGGGCGAGAGGCGGGTATCTAGGGATCATTCCAAACTGAAATGGATGTCCCAGATTCCACCTTTTTGATTAGTCCTTCTTTAACCAGAGATCTAGCACAGATGATACTCCTCCAGCCATAGAATGGAGAATATACTCTAATTGGGTCTAACGGGTCCGAATGTCTAAAGTATCTTCCTTTAAAAACCCGTGCAAAAAGGGATTTAGGTTTATCAATTAGACGCCATAATTGTTTTGCTAATAGCTGTATTGTAGTCCTCTATTATACGAAAACCCAAGCCACCGTTATCTTTATCCCGACATAATTTCTCCCACGCCATCCAGTGCATACCTTTCTGATTTCCACTTGTGCTCCACCAAAAGTGTGCAACCGCACTCGTAAGTTTCTTTGTTACCGTTTTAGGTAGTCTGAAACATGACATGACGCGAGTTGGTAAGGCTGTCGCTACTGACTTAATTAATACCTCTTTTTCTCCTTTCATTAAGAAACGTAAAGTCCATCCAATCACTCTGTTATGTAATCATTCTTGCAAAAAGCCAAAAATTTGAGTTTTTGCCCCATCCAGACTCTCTGGAATACTAGATATGATCCCATTCCACCAAGGTTAGAAATACCTAAAAATTGTCTAATTTCCTCCTTAATATCTTCCTTTACCTTATGTCAAAACTGTAAAGATGATTTGTTAAAGTTAATTTGTTGTCCCACAGCGGTTTCATAATCTTTAAAGATTCTCAGTAGCACACTACATTCTTTCTTTGCTTGACAGAAAAATATACTATCATCTGCAAAAAGAAGATGTGAAATAGGCGGACTTGCCCTTACTATTTTTAATCCTGTTACCAATTTTTCTCGTTCTACTTTCTTTATATTTACTATAAGAACTTCAGTACATAAAATAAATAAGTAAGAAGATAAGGGATCCCCTTGCCGTAGGCCTCGTTTAGGAACAATATTACCTTTTGATTGACCATTAAGAAGAACCTTATATTGAACAGATTTAACACACCACATTATCCAGTTTATCCATACAGTCAAGAAATCCATTTTGCTGAGGAAGTTCTCCACAAAGGACTATTCTACTCGATCATACGCCTTACTCATATCCGTTTTAATATCCACAAACCTTTCTTTGCATGAAGGATTTGTCCTAAGACCATGAAACATTTCCTGAGCAATTAAAATATTATCTGATATCAGCCGCCCCGATACAAAGGCTGATTGTGTCTCTAAAATTAAATCTGGAGAAACCATTTTAATCTTTGACAAATACCTTCGAGATTATTTATATCCCACATTACATAAGCTAACTGGTCTCAATTCCGTCATACAACTTGCTCGTGTCATTTTTGGAATCAAAAAAATATTCGTCATATTTAGCCGCTTATCAAAGGAACCAGAACGCATAAAAATATTAACCAGATCCAGAATATCATCTTTTATAAAGGGCCATGCCTGTTGAAAGAATAAGGCGGTCATTCCATATGGATCTGGAGCTTTCTCTAGGTGCATTATAAATAATGCTAAACGAACCTCTTCCTCCGTGGCTAGCGATGTTTGCTGTTCATTAATATAATCCGTGATCACAGGTTGAACCTCCCGTAGAACCTCCTCAGAATCCATCGGTGAGGTTGTCGCAAATAATTTTTCGAAATAATCAACTGTTACCCCTTCAATTTGTGTATCTGAAGTAATCCAATCACCCACCTCGTTATATAGACCAATAATTTTATTTTGGACCCTCCTTTGTTTAGTTAAAGCATGATAGAACTTTGTATTACGATCTCCTGAAATGTGCCACATATTTCTATTTTTTTGTTGCCAATACATCTCCTCATCCCCGGTATACTTCTTTCAATTTTCGTGTAACTTCTAGAACCTCTTCTGGTGTCTTATTATCATCATCATGTACTTCCTCGAGTGCTTTTTTCAAATCATTTATACGTTCCTTTTTATACGGTACATTATTCTTCTTCCATACCGAAATTTCATGCCTACAGTTTTATATTTTGCCCACAATACTTTTATCCGATCGTCCTAGAGTATAAGGAATTTAGAGTATTAAATTGGTATTCTTCTTGATCTAATTCACTCTAGTGTGTAGTAGTGAAGCTATATAAATCTATGATGCATTGCAATAGATAAGACATTTTAGTTTCTATAAAAAGAATAATTATATTCAATTTATTTGTGGTAAGACAACTAATTTTTATTTGTATTTTGTAACTTGACATTAAAATTGTTAGAAACCTAAAAAACTTGTTACAAATTTGGATTATTTGGATAAGAATGATAATGTTATTCATTGAGTCGGAGATGGATTTTTAGTGAGTATTAAAATCAGAGAATCTGAAGTAGATCAAATTATTTGGATTTTCCAATAAAATTTACATGGACTATAACAATAAAGTCTAGTCTGAATGAAAATGAAAAAATGATTAGAAGAATTTCACATCCATTCATCATCATAAGTATATATTACTATCTAAGTATGGGAGGTAAAACTCACCACAGTCGAATTTAGTAATTAAACTTAGGGCTCTAAAATTCCTTCAGAGGGAAAATTCGAGGAAAAGAATTGAAAAGTAATTTTATTAAAATATAGTATTGAATAGACTTTTGTACAAAGTAAGCAAAAATAAATTATAATGCTTAAACTGTTAAGTATGAGAAATTGAACGAATCAATATGCTATACATGGGTGTATATATATACTGCACAACTTAAGTTTTGAAAAATTCAATTAGCAATGTAGGATCCCTCTTTACTTGCATTTCTGCTGACTTAGAATAATTTTCAGGAAATTCAGCTTGACCTACAATATCTTATTTTGTCGACTCGGTCCAATCTTATCTCTCGCCTCCGGTTTAAACTTGCGGTTTAATTTTTTGGTCTAGTTTAATGTAGATTCCTAGTGTTTTTTCCATAGATAAAACGTTATGTATTTTTCGCAAAACAGCAAGATATCGTATGAAAATAACATGTTTTCATATTTTTCACAAAATAGCAAAAATGTTTTGTCGAAACAATATGATATCTTGAAATGAAGTTGGAGGCAAAAGAAAACATGCAATCAGATCGGGGAAATGGACAAAAGCATGGCAAGATGCAATCAGCTCAGGAAATGTTTTTACGGTCGGTACGTTAATCGGGAGGTTTGAAAGTCATGATATATTATCCTTGCTATCAGCACATGACCGTTCTCCGTGTTTTAACCTCACTCATACGGTACCGCGAATGACTTCCCGGTAGATCATCCATCATTTGACTACTCTCAAGCATGCTTAACTTTAGAGTTCTCTCTGGATGTGCAACCAAAAAGGTAAGTGCACTTTGGTGACATAAGTAGCCAAATCAATTCTCTTAACCTCTCTACGTAAATTTCCATATACCAGAAATTAGGATATTATAAAATCACTTTATTTGGATTAAGGAAATCAATAGTTGCATAATATTTGTTTTGTTTAGTGTGTATATTTCATATGATATTCTTTTTTTTTCTATTCTCAATACAAAATTATTTTATTGCAAACTTAGTAATTTAATCATAGGGAATTAGAACCTAAAAATTTATGTATCAAATTTCTTTAACTAGTATTGTATGAGAAATATATATGTCGTAACCATCAAATCTGAGTTGCATAATATTCTGAACATTATTAGAACTTAGTCGATTTCTGCATACCTACATCTTAAAATAACCAACAAAAGTTGAGTATATTGATTTAGTAGACATAATGATTGAAGCCACAAAAGTGAAAAGATTATATATTCGTATTCTGTATTCTAAACCATTTAAACGCTAAATCTTATCATATACTGAATTTTTTCCATATTCCAACGATCATAAAAATATAATGTTATCTCTTGTTGCTTTAGTTTCTAATTTTTACAGCTTACTGTTTACTTTTCTGTCTCACCAATGACAACCTCTTGATTTGATTTAGCTTGATTTTTCTCTTTTAGTTTCATAGTGTGACCACACAATTTTCTATGTATTCGATTTTCCATCTATATTTTTGTGATTTATTTTGCGCTTATAGGTAGAAACACTTAGATGAAAACTTCTAACCACATCTACTCCTACCAACCCGCACATGCACATTCTTATTCTTATTAAGTGCCACAAGAGGTCTCCCAAAATTTCACATTGAGATTGATTAATCAATATTCAATATTGATCCCCTGCCTTTCCATTGTAATCACTTTATGCCCTATACAGATTGATCAGTCCATATGACCAATGAATTTGTTCTTTTTGGGATAGTCACTTTGTTTTATTGTTGACTTTCATCAATCTTTTTGGATGCCTATCTAATATTTTGAAAAAAGGTTTTTATCGTCCATGTATTTTTCTAATAAATAAATGGGTCTGATCTGTTGGAGTTTTGATTTACAAACTATTCTAAATTCTGCTACTACTTACAAAATTTACTCATCTTTCAATACAATAAAGAACATTTAACTTCTATTGGTTTGATATGGTTGCAAATGAACCTTGTTTATCAATTTTTTATTAAAAAAATTACATTTAACAAAGTCCAATATCTTTTACTTTGTCTTTCTACAATTTTTTGATTCGACAAGATTCTCATCTGATCTTCTATGTATTCGATTTTCCATCTATATTTTTTTGTGATTTGTTTTGCGCTTGTATGTAGAAATACTTAGATGAAAACTTCTGACCACATATATTCCTACCAACCCACACATGCACATTCTTATTCTTATTAACAACCACAAGAGGTCTCCCAAATTTTCACATTGAGATTGATTAATCTTTTTTCAAGATTGATCCCCCGCCTTTCTATTGTGATCACTTTATGCCTTACACAGATTGATCAGTCCATATGACCGATGGACCCGTTCTTTTTGGGATAGTCACTTTGTTTTATTGTTGGGCTTTCAACGATCCTTTGGATGTCTATCTTATATTTTGCAACTTTTTTCTTGTCGTATCAGTATTTTTATAATAAATAAATGGGCCTGATCTGTTGGGGTGTTGATTTACAAACTACTCTAAATTCTGCTACTACTTACAAAATTTACTCATCTTTCAGAACATTTAACTTATATGGGTTTGATATGGTTGCAAATTAACCTTGTCTATGAATTTTGTTTTTAAAAATTACATTTAACAAAATCCAATATCTTTTACTTTATCCTTCAATGATTTTGTGATTCGACAAGATTATCATCTAATCTTGCTGTCTTATCCTGACAAGTTTTCTAATTGGTTCACATATATTCTCACCGATTTTTATTGATAATATTTCAGTGGTTTTCTTTGATATCTCTCCCATTTCAAAACCAACATAAAACAAATATATGGAGTTTCAAGCAGATTCCCATTTCAACCGATTTTTTTGTCGTCAATGACAAAGCTGTCACGATTCACCATGATCTAACTCTTCTTTTGGCATCTAGATGACCATTGCAACCAGGTTGTAAAATACTAATAAAATATATAAAAATTAAAATAAATACAGAAAAAGAAAATATCTTATACCATTAAATTTGTTTTTGAAAAATAGTTAAAACGCTTATTTCTTATGTGAGTTCAACAACCATATTTTTACTGTAATCACCTACAACATTTTCTCTCTTCTTCTTCCATCACCTCTATTTCCAATTTCGTTTATGTGACTGTACATACCAACACTATTGGGCAACATATATTTTATAACTAAAACTTATATATTGGATGAGACTTCTGAAAATTTCTCTAATTTTGTTTGTTAGAAATGGGATTTAAACCCCAAACATATACTTAAAGCATCTTGAAACAAAAATAATGCAAATTAAAATGAATTAAAACCAAAGAAAACACCACATCATATATTGATTAAAAAGATAACATAACATTAAAATGAGATTACAAAAAGGATTTTAAGTCTTTTTTTTTCATCCTCAAATCCTAATTTATCAAATTTTATCAATCTTCATAGAGATAGATAACACTAAGACTTTCAAAGTTTTAGTTCGAGATCTAGAGACTCCTCTCTATTGTCTTCAGGGATAATTGTCGACCATTCTCTCTCCAATTTCTCAATGAGTGGGAGAGTGAAAAAAATTTCCGCTGGTGAGATCTCATCTTTCAAGGTTTGTGAATGAAAAGGCAGATGTGGCTGAGATTGTGACTGTGGTTGAGGCGGCAAAGTCTCCAATGGCTGTTGCACTGGATGGCCAATAACCAAATTGGTGTTATTGGTATTGTTATTAACAACACTGGTGGCATAAGAAGCGTTTTGAAGCCTCCTTCCATAATTTTGAAAAGCATTAGGCTGTTGGCTTTGAAAAGCAATACCTCTAGACGAATTGGAGGAGCGGATAGACAAGAAAGTATTCCACACTAACTGAGAGAAACTATAAGCATGAAAGAAGTTGAAATGTGAGTTTAAAAGATATTGATTTTCATAACTATTCTCACAAAAAATACAATGAAAACCATAGTTTCGAGTCGAGCAGATAAACAAGAAAGTATTCCACACTAACTGAGAGAAACTATAAGCATGAAAAAAGTTGAAATGTGAGTTTAAAAGATATTGATTTTCAAAACTATTCTCACAAAAAATACAACGAAAACCATAGTTTCGAGTCGCGGACTGCATGTTATTTTTGCAATTGGAAGATATGTTGGAGGACGAGATAGGATATGTTATGAAGAAGAGTTATATATAAGAGAGTATGGATAAATGATATAATGGTAACTAACCAAAAATATTAAATTATTAAATTTTAGATACTTATCCAAAAATACTAAATTATTAAATTTCAAATTCTACACCAAGTTTGAAATTTGATTTATAGATACTGCAAAGTTCACAATAAATTGATGCAAATGATAATAAAGATTCCACAATGCTGCAGGTAGAATCAAGTGTTCGGATCTCAAATACTATATATCTATCTATTATAGGTGTGGTCGAAGTAAAACCACTTTTCATAAATAATAATATTTAAAAATTACTCCCGGCTAATCCAAGTTTGTTATATTAGATAACTGCATGTTTACAGTAGATTATATTTGAAACAAGATATATGATACTTTTTAGTCATAACTTTTAATCAATTTCTAATAACAAAAAAAAAAAAAGATTATATGTTATAGAGGGTATTTTCAGTTGTCAGATATATAATTTTCTTATTTTCAGGTTTGTAAATTTTTTATAGCTATATAATAAATTATAGTTTTCCTACAAGTGTTAAAAATAATTTTATTTTGTTATATAGGTTTGTAATACTATTGATATTGTGTCACTATCTGATTTCAAATCCAACATGCATGTTGTTGAAAAGTAAAAGTTCCAGCTAAGAAAATCATTGATGATGACAATAACTTTAGTTTAGTAACTTTTACATTTACCTTTTATATATAAGTCTAAATAAAGAATAATTTTTATATCAAAATGGAAAGATTATATATAAAAGCTGTTTTACTTACATTTGTAATTTTTAGTAATAATTTCTATAAAAGAAAGTTTGACCGCCAAATTGTTGTAACTGTCTTATAAACTAGTTTTAGAAATAATATTTATTAGCTAAAAGATACAGCTATAGATAGTGCTATTGTACAACCATTATATATATATATATATATATTTATTTATTTATTTATTTATTTATTTTTTTCCCAACAAATATACAAATACATAATTTCAGAAATTGGTAGATATCCAGCTTGGTGGTACTAAACCAATATAGAATACTTCTGAGAGTAGAGCTCTAGCACTTCGCGCCAATTTGTCTATTTTTGAATTCGATGCACGTGGAATAAAATTGATGGAAAATGGTCTAAAAAACTCCTTCCATATGAGAAATTCCTCTGTGTACGTTGAAAAAGCAGGTCACTCGGCAGGATTGGACACTGTTTGCACCAAATCGAACAATCTATAGCAAAGGTTACTTCATTCATCTACTGACACTTTATTCATCTACTGACCCTTCATACATTCCATTATCCACAACAACGCTTCGAATCCTGCATGTAAAAATGACAGGGTCCGCATAATATTACGAGTTTCCATAATTATATGAACTACTCCCTCCTTATTATAAACCCAACCTTGACCAGAAAAAAATATATGTCTCTTTCCATTCATCATCTATATATTTTATATTTTTTTATAAGAAATAAACACTTAGGCTTATTACCAAAAATTCACATAAATTTTTCAAATGGTAAGTTAGTTTTACTATATTTTTCAAGCTTTTAAATTTATTCATTCAATTGAAATTTTATATCACTAAACCCATTATTTAAAAAATAAAAATAAATCAGAAAAGTTTCTTTAAAACTTTTGAGTTAATGAAAACACCAAATGTTAATATCAAATTAGATTAAAAAAATTATTTAAAATATAATAACATATTAAAATAAATAATTAACGTAAATATTTATAAATATATATTAATACACCAACTGTTAATAAAACATTAATATATGTTATGATACTATAAACTTTTATAAATATCTTATGCACCACAAATTTATTATTAAAACATTACTGGTTATTTAAACTATTTTTACCAAAGAAAAACAAATTGAATTTTCTCGTTTTTGTTGTCTAGTTATTTTAATTTTTATTTTGACAGTAATTATTTTATTTTTCAATCTACTATATTTTTTAGACGATATTAGTGGATCGTCTTACACTATTGTTACTATAGTAATAGCCGGTGAATAGAGGAGAAGAAGAGTCATCTCTAATGTGTACCTCCTAAGTTGGTATTCATGTATTTCATCACTGTATCCATTGTGGGAATCAAAATTCACCGTAATGTATTTTAGGAAATATTAATGCGAAAAATTGAGATTACTGGGAAGAAAGCAAAAATAAATTACGAGAATCAAAAAAAAAAGATGAAAAAAAAGTTTTTATTGCTTTTACAGGGACAATAGTCGATCGTACTTATCTTTCATCTCATCAAAAGCGGAGACGATTACAGATTGACAAAGGATGAACCTCTCGGTAACCTTTTTCAAGCTCACATGTTGTCGGGTAGTCGACGAGCCAGGTTTATTTAAAGGATAGGTGCGACCGCTCAAACTTTCGGGGATCTCATTTTCCCCGAGGGATCCCTTACGCTCAGAACCTCCTCTTGGAGAATCAGCCTCTTGGCTTCTAGAACTCATTGTTTGAAAAGTGTGGAAGGATTTTTTCTAAATAAGACAAAGGAAATAATTTTCTATATTTTTTCTCTTTCTCTCTCTTTTGCGTAAATAAAACCTAGACAGAAGAAAGACAAGTAACCGACTTCTGTAAAACGCTACTATGCGGATACTCCTCGAAAAAAGCAAAGAAATGGAAAAGCAATTTTCCATATTTTATTAATATAAAAAGGATAAATCAAGCTTTAATGATTTATGTGACACCGGTGACTAGAATCATTATCCCGAAGAGGAAGATAATGATACACATTGGAAACAGTTGACAAGATAGTTAACATAAAACCTGAATCCAACCACTTAAGTCCATCGAGCTTCTAACTCAAGGGACTTGGGGGGTTATATGTTGGTGTCGGATCTCGCACCCTCGGTGCGAATCCAGGAGATCACTTCGAGGAACAGTATGTCTCATCAGACGAAGTAATCTCCGCGTAAGTCACCACCTAATCACTTCGACGAGGAGGAAAACAAGGGAGTCAGACTTCATCCAACATCCCGAGGCCAGACAAATAAACATTAGGCATAACACTTCGAGAACGAACTCGGAGCAAGGGATCAAAGAGAAGTCGAGGAATAAAGATTTAAGGTGCGAAGTCATAAAGAATCAATAAAGACATTTAACTTATGGCCGTTACTTAGTTATTCCTTTAAGGTTGTAACTGATGTATTTCTAGGGACAATTATTCACTTTTATTACACAAAGATAAGTGACATTGTATAAATAACCCCCTAACTCATTCAGAAAAAATGAATTTTTTACGGTAGAACTATCTGGATATCAATACAAAATCATTCACCACCTTTCTTTGAGCAAAACACTTGTTCCTCGCTTCTTTCTTTACTTAGCTTTCTTATGGTCACTTTCTCTTTTGCTGAAAACAAATAACAGTGTGTGAGATTTTCAGCACTCACAGTATATGGCTTTGCCCTTGTCATTGGTTCATGTAACTGTTGTTCTTCTCAGAAGGTGTTCAGAGAACTTGTTTTTTTCTTGGGGAAAGTTGAGCTTGTATATTGTATGGATTGTTTTTCTCGGAAGAAAGTTAACTTGGTTTTTGATATGAAGTCTCTATCGGAAGAGAATTAAGCTTTATGTAGAAAACTTCTGAACTAGTGGATATTTGCAAGAAAATTTTCGAGCTGGTTAAAGTTGGAGGAAATTTTCTGAATTGATGAAAACTGTTAAGGAAGTTTCAAAACCGATCACGGCTGTAGGAAGTTTC
Organism: Sisymbrium altissimum; assembly: GCA_900406495.1. Lineage (NCBI taxonomy): Eukaryota > Viridiplantae > Streptophyta > Magnoliopsida > Brassicales > Brassicaceae > Sisymbrium > Sisymbrium altissimum. Next base: position 13,473 of record OVBI01001707.1, read on the forward strand.
CAAATCGAGCAAGGCTGTAGGAAGGTTTTCGAGCTGATGACAAGTGTAAAGTGTCAATCATTGTATAAATAACCCCCTAACTAATTCGGAATAGAGGAAATTTTTCCGGCAGAACTATCCAGCTATCAATACAAAATCATTCACCACCTTTCTTTGAGCAAAATACTTGTTCCTCGCTTCTTTCTTTACTTAGCTTTCTTCTAGTCACTTTTCCTTTAGCTGAACTGAAAGAAATCCTCTATTATAATAAATAACAGTGTGGGAGATTTTCAGCACCCACGGTATATGGCTTTGCCCTTATCATTGGTTCACGTAACCTGCTGTTCTTCTTGGAAGGTGTCCAGAGAACTTGTTTTTCCTTGGGGAAAGTTGAGCTCGTATATTGTGTGGATTGTTTTTCTCGGAAGAAAATTAAACTTGATTTTTGATATGTTGTCTCTCTCGGTAGATAATTAAGTTTTATGCAGAAGACTTATGAACTTGTGGATGTTTGCAGGAAAATTTCTGAGCTGGTTAAAGTTGGAGGAAAATTTCCAAACCGATGAAGACTGTTAAGGAAGTTTCCAAACCGAACAAGGCTGTAGGAAGGTTTTCGAGTCGATGACGGGTGTAAGGGATTTTTCTAACCAATCACGTCTAGAGAGAAGTAGGAATGGACAACCCGCCTTTGTGGGAAGGAGGCCATGTTATCAGAAGTAGTTCTTCTACTAAATTCTGTATATGATGGCGAGGCTTTCACGAAGGATAAGACATTTTGTAAGAAAAGAGTTTTACGAAGAGATTTCTTTTTGGAAGAGGGATCTTGAAAGCCTTCTACTTATGAAAGGGTTTATCGAAACCGGTTCTTAGGTAAGATGAAATTGAGCCTTTTCCCTCAGAAAGAAGTTAGGCAAAAATAAACTTTGTATCGTTCTAATGGTGGAACATGTTTCATTGCTTGATACAAGTTAGTAGACACAATATTTTATATTCCCATGATTGAATAGACCAGCATGCTGAGAAGCGTTTTACTAGGTTATTTGATGATTCATTCATTACTTCGACTTGCAGAGATTTGTCATGCTTTGACGATTATGCATTAGTTTTAGCGATTGATCAGTGTGCTTTGGGTTATTCTAACTAGGTTTCGATACGTTAGCGTACTAAGAAGCATTTGCTAAGCTATGCGTTAATCGTTTTTATAAAACATCAGTTTTCCAATTTACGCATCCCGTTTTCCGACGATGAAATACTTTATAATCTCATGTAATGGTGTTATTCTACTTCTCCTAAGAAACATTTACTAAGAATATTTTAGTTTTAAAAAAAATACAAATAAAACATATAAAATCTATTCTTTTAAGCATCTTAAATATCCAAAAAATTTAAATACAATTAATTTTACATCTAAATACAAATTTTAATATAAAAATAAATATCTTCACATCTGCTACAACCAGATACAACATCTGGCTAAATAACAATCATGTCCTAAGAATTTAGAACCTCTTGTTTTATTTGCAAGGTAGGGTTATATATTAGAAAAAGGACTTAATCCGAATTTTGAGATGTCACGTAAGAGGTAGGTGTTTTCTCCAAATTTTCACAAATCTCATTTTTTACAGAGAAATAAAACGTAAATTATAATATTATATCATGCGATTTGTTTTCATTAGTTTGGATTTGGATGGATTGTTTTAAAGACTACGTGAGTAATGGTTTATTTTGCAAACTTTGGTAATTTCGAGGATCCTTTTTTTGCAATTTGCTTATAATTTAAAGCGAAAATTAAAATAACTATAAAAAACAAAAACAAAAACAAGAGTAAAAGCACACATCCCCCATCCTTTAAAATAAAGTCATAATGAATTCCCCATAATCTTTTGCCTTCCCCAACACATACTCCTGTCTCTCTCTCTCTCTTCCGCTTCAAAGATCTAACACAACTTTTTTTAGTGCTCTGAAATGGCAACAGAAGAAATGAAGGCAGAAACTAAGAAAACAGAACAGAAGCAATCCCCACAAGTAAAGGATCTTCTTCCTCCACCTCTTCCACTTCCATACAAGGTATTAGTTACCCTTCATGCCTATATACGTATAGGTTTTTTTATTTTTTATTTTTTATTTTTTTTTGAACGTTTAGGTTTGAATATTTGAAATCAATAATCCATCTATTCAGGTTCTAAGCTTTACGATTCTGATGAATCTTTCCGACAAACCCATTGATTAAGTTTCCACAAGTTTAACAGTTTTTTTTTCACTCTCTTTTCAATACTTTGTTGTTTACTTTGACCAATTTCAATAATTATTTTCTACTCATATTCTATTTTTTTGGACTCGCAGACATGCAACTTGAAAGTTTCCATTCACTGCGAAGGCTGCAAAAGAAAAGTGAAAAAAATCCTTACCAGCATTGAAGGTACACATAAACATTTATCACTTTGTTTTTTTTTTTGGTTTTAAACTTATAAATAAATCCTATCACTTCACATAAATTAAATTTTGTTTTGTGGTTAACGTACTTTTTTTTTGAACTATTGGTTAGTACTTCAATCATTCATGTTCCAAAATTACAAATACCTCTAATTTATCTGCAATAAGTTATTATTAGGACGTTTTTAAGTTTATTATTATTACAGGATTAATTTTATTACTGTGATTTGGTTTATTAATTATTATTATTATTGTTAATTAAAGTTTGATCAAAAAAATATTGTTAAAGTAAACAATTGTAATTTTTTTTTCTTTTAAACAACTGTAATTTTGGTTGTAGGTGTTTATCGAGTGGACATTGATGTAAAACAGAATAATGTAACGGTTATGGGAATTGTCTCACCGGAGATTCTGTTAAAGAAGCTTCACAAAGCAGGCAAAAACGCCGAACTAGTACTGGTGACACCCGACCCGGTAGAGAACAAACCCGTCGACCCGGTAGAAAACAAACCCGTCGACCCGAAACAGAATAAACCCGTCGAACCGAAAAAGAAGAATAAAAAAAAGAAGAAAGAAGAAAAACCGGAAATAACCGATAAAGCTAACTCTTCCGGTACTGATAAACCGGAATCTGCAAAACCTGACGTGGCCGGCGATAGCAGTGAAACTTGTCTTCCGGTCAAAGAGGAGAAAAAGGATGAAGACTCTGTTCCAGCAGATTCTTTGTCACCGTCACCGGCGGAGTCTCCGGCACCGGTAGCGGAGAAGAAAGCTGAAGAGAGCAGTGGCAATGTTGGTAAAAAGAAGAAAAAGAAAGGGCAAAATATGAGTACTGTCAACAATCCTAACGGTGGACCTGCCCGTACTAGATCGCTTCCTCCTCCCACTACTACACCTGCAGAAGAAGAGCATGACCGTCCATTTAATCATCACCACGACGGTCATCAAATAATGACCAATAACCTTCCGCCACGTCATGATATGTATCCCTTTCCACCACCAAGTTACTATGCGCCGCAGGTTATGTATGGCGTAAGTTATAACGTTGCTCAACCTCCAGTGAGTGTAGACGCTGCGTCGTATTACTCACCTGCGCCACCTCACTCGTACGCGTATATGCACCCGGGATATCTACCGTCCGATCATCATAACCCTTATCCATCTCGACCGTCCGATTCGTATGAGTTATTCAGCGATGAGAATCCAAACGGTTGTTCGGTGATGTAATGCGGGATTGAGGAAGAAAATTACTGAAATGACCTTGAACTTTTGCTTATATGCCTCGTATGACTAAAGGGTGGTCTCGTATTTTGATGTTGTTACACGTGGGTGTGAGCTAAATCGTCTCATGAAACCTTGATAGTTAGGTTTAAAAACTATGCTTATGATTATGTTAGATAAAGATAAGCTTTGTTTCTCTTTTTCCTCAGCTTTTGTTTTATTTTAATGATTTAGAGTACTTTTGATAACTTTTCGTTCTATATATTTTAAATTATTTACTTGCTTTATTGTTTGTTTTTTCCTTTTGTTATTCACTGGATCCTTTACGATTTAAAGTTTGCTAAAAAGAAGAGTTTGTGATTCAATTATATGGTTGAGTTGTCGAAAAAAAAAATAGAGGAAAGCAAGAAATATGGAATTATCCATTGATGCAATATTGCTATGCTTAGTTGTAAGGGGAAACTATGATGTGTAAAGTGTAGAAGCTGACTGGGCATTTATTTGGCAATTTATTTTTGTTTACTTTGTCACAGTGACGTTGTAAAAATCACTTGTGTGCAGTGTGCATGGGGACATGTAATTTTAACTGATTTTGACCTTTCAAATCCAAATTTCATTGTCACATTTATTGTCCTAAATTAAAGGTGCATATACTAGCTGTTAAGAAAGAGAGAAAAAAAGTAATTAAAGGCTCTTGTACTTCCTGCTTTTCTTTATACCAATGACTTAATTATAGGCTTCGATAAATGTAAAATTTCTTTTAAAACGAAAGTTGGAAAAGTGCAATGCTCGAGAAAACCAGGGAGGTTTTAGGAGAGGGTAATCTACAGAATTACATATGCATTTCTCATTTGTCTACTATCAATGGCGTCAGAAATATGTTACGTAAAAACAGTAACTCAACGCTTTTTTAAATCTTAAATTCTGTCCTTTTTCATTTCAAAGATGTTTTCTGTTATGTTACAAAATGTAAGAAACCTGAATAGTCACGACTCTTTTTGTTAAGGAGACTGACACAAACATAACACATTAAATTTGGTTAATTCACCTTTCATAGAACTCCGATAAAAACAAATGAACAAAGACAAGAGAAACAAATCACAGAAAAAAAAAATTTGAGAAATGGCCTAAAATATATTACTTCAAATTTGTGAAACCAAAATACAGAAAATATAGACAAAATAAGTTGGAGAAATATTTAAACTATACAGATTATCACAATCAATACATTGAAGAAATATTTAAAATTATTGTTAGTTATCTCTCTCTCAACATTTTTGAATTCAAAAGTTTTGGTTGACATAGACAGACAATCATGATTACAAGGCAAATTTATGTGATTTCGTAATCTTGGTGGCTAATAGAAATTTTGTTTTTCTGGAATTTTGTTTATCTATCATCCAACAAATAGCTATAGTTGGGCTTTTTTGTCCATTTTACCTATTATCTTGTTTCCCTGAATTGTATTGGAAACCACATTTTCTATTGACGTTAATTTGGGACTAACCTCTTAATGAAGATGAGGTTTAATATTAGAAAGCTCCCGGTGCTTGTCTGCTTAATAATACTATACTTAGTAAAAGATAACTTGGATTTGTAACTAGTTTTAAGGAATGATAATTTAGATTTATGGCCTCAAATTTTGATAGAATTTTATGTATTGATGTAAGAAAGTCAACCCCAGTTCCTTACTTAAACTCAATTGAAATAAGAAAAACCAATGGCTTACTTCCTTGCAATTGTAGCTAAATCTTTGTTTTGTTTTATGCATGGTTGAATATATTTTCGTTGTCTATATTCTTACTATGCAAAATAGAATGATTAAACAAATGGAGTTTGCTTATTACAAGGATAAGTATACCTAGTACGCAATATGGAGCATTTGTGCTTATGCATTATAAATCCTCCAAGCTTAATCTTAGATATTCAAATTTCATGGTTCCATCCAAATTGGTAAAACTAAATGTAAAGCAGATTCAGATCCTCCAATCAGCTCAATGAGTATATATGTTCCATATAAAGAATATGTTTGTGTGTGTTATATTTAATTACAGATTCAATCTGTTTGTGTGTGTTATATTCAATCACGGACTGTAAAGATGGACTGGTTTGTTATTTTATGGGGAGTTATTTAAGTTGCAGAGCACATTTTTACTAACATATTAAGTTGGAGAGTACTTATTCATTGAAGCACACTTTGGACCTAAATTAGCTCACCTTTAACCCGAGTTTAACTTTTTAATTATCTGGTTCTCTTTAGTCCAAAACCAATTCCTTCTAATTTTCATCCTAATCTGGTTAAGCCCCACTATATCGCAGCCGTTATTTTTTCATTAAATAATACATGAATCTAACAGTCACTATTAACAGTGGTATATATAAGAAAGTTGAAACTTTATTGAGGCGTGGTGTTTGAGAAAAAATGGGGGAAATTTAGCTTCTTCGTCATCTATAACTTTTTATCGTCTACAAACCTCTGTTTTTGGCGAATCTATAAGGAATATGGCTCCTCGTTTTAGATATTCAAATATGGATTTGGTTGCTTTAGCCTCTTTGTTGTGATACTTTTAGTTTCGATTTTGTTTTAATGCAGTCGACAATGTCCGACCATGTTATGGTCATTTGCGGAAATTGGAATTGTAAACCAAATGGAGAGTGAGTTTTCGTTATGGATAAACAGCGTCTATCCAGAGTTATTCCAGTCACCGAAGGAATTGGGTTAGAAATTTTGAAGAAAATGATTGCTAACGAGTTTTATGGAAAAAACGATGGAGGTTTTGTTCCCTCCTTTAATTTTTTCACACAGTAGTACATTTAAGTCTTGCTCCTTTATTCTCAATGCAAGTTGCCGTGTGTCTAGATACTTCTTAGTGGATGTAACATTGTGGACAGTTCTAAGATATGCGCAACTGTACGATTTAAACTAACCAAATGGATGCTTTTATTTGGTCAACCTCGAACGTACAGTTCATATCACTCTCCAAATTAAGAATGGTTTTATATTTCTTCAGTGGACCGCCATATGTGTTCTTGTTATTCTGCTACGATTTGCTATCTCCGTGGATGTTTCATACCAAATGGATGTTCGTGAGTGGTCAAGGTTACATCTAACCACAAAAAAACTATATTTTTCTTCACCAACATTGACTTAATGGACTACCAATACATACTCAAATTGCTGTACGATCGGTCGATAGTCTATTAGATCTTCTCCAAAATTTGGACTTGGTTTTAGGACTTGAATTTATTGGAGTTTACACATTAGATTGTCCATAAAATGGTGTACGCTGAAAATGTACTAAATGGATGCTATTATATGGGCAGGCAAATGGTTACCTTACCATGCCATCCACTTGGTTTTAACCACGAAACCCACTAATTCACAATTCTCAGAACTTAACATACACCAAAACATAAAGACATATATAACTGCACTTTAACGGAATACTCCGGAATCATCCACCACTACGTGGGGTTGTCATGCAATTCAAAAAACCATTATAATTACATCACCGAAATTGAGTACTACCAAACTCTTCCAGCGAAAATCTTAGAGGCTAACCACCAAAGACTGTCCACAGAATATACTGTTGTTTGGTCACCAACTGTCTGGTCAGTAGTGCGTGGATAAGCTTGCAAGAAACCGGACATTGCTTTAATGGTATGTCGAATAGCTTGCCAAAACATGACTCTCTGATTCTCTGAAACTCGGGTGTGTCCCTTAGCTTTTCATGGATGAATGTGAGAACATCAAGTTTGCAGTACACGTTGAGCCGTCAGTTTGGGAAATGGCCATTCGCGAACAATCTCTGTGGCAGCCTTCAGTCTTCACCTGCATCGACAATCGCTCAAACTCAGTCCTCCGATTACAGTTATCTTCATTACTCAATTTCATAAAACAAAACCCTAAGCAAAAACTCTAACAAAATACTCCAACGAATTAAACCGACCTGCTGTCCCAGAAGTAGAAAAAAATGAAGATTTAGAAACGAAGAGATCTAGAAAACTTCCAAAATGATATATTAACCAAACACATGCCACCTACTCACGGTGTCGTTTCACCGGCGAATGTTTCTCCGTCTCCGTCAAAGACCCTAACGCAGTCGATTTCGTGATTTGACAGCTGCCGTAAAAAATGAATTGTCGGGGTATTAGGGTTTTTACTCGCTGGGTATATCAGGGAAGAAAGTTAACTTTGGAAGGGGGGGGGATTACGAAAGGGGATAAGATTAGAATTGGTTTGGTTGTAATAAAGGGTTTCGTAGTCTTTAACCAAATCCAAAGTGTGCCTACAACCCAAAGTGCCTTAATTGTAACTTAACGGGTTTAAAATGCTCTTTTATGTTAGCTTCTCTTTTATGGGTCTATAAATACTTATTCATCATAAAATAGTGAGACACTTCTAGTATCTTTTCTCTTTCTTTGTTACTCCTTGATATTTAGAAAGAAAAAAACAAGGAAAAATCTGATGAAATTATCAGCTTCTGTTAGAGCAAAGTTTCATTAAGCAAAAGAGATGAAATCCAATCTTATGCAAAAAGATAAAGATGCTGACGCCTAAGAAGAAGAAGATACATTTAATTTTAACTTATGTTTGTTCAAGCATTGTTGTTAAGTACATCTCCTATAAATTTGTATCTCCATTCTTACAAAAAGAACTTACCAAAGTTTATATGAATTTTTCTTAAATATCTGAAAGTGTTTCTTAAATTTTGGTATTGAGGATGCTTTTGGAATTGTTAGGAATAATTATTATACATTTAGGAATGTTATCTTAAATCGTATGTTAATTGCCATGTTATGAAATAAAATTTAGGAAGTATTTTTAAACCTATAAGAAGTATTTTTAAACCTTTTAGAAGATCTTCTTAAATAATTATAAAGTTTTTCTAATTTTTTTTAAAATCATTATTGATTAAGGAAAACATTAAAAACTTAGGAAAATCTTGCTGAAATTTATATGAATATTTAATAAATATCTAAAAATATTTCCAAAATTTTAAAATATAAGAAGCTTTTCAAAAATTTAGGAACACGAATTATATATCAATTAATATTTAATCAAATAAAAATTTAGGAAATCTTTGCAAATTTTTTAAAAGACCTTTTCAAATTCTTAGATATAGGAAATTGTTTTGATTCATTTAAGAATACATTCGTAAAACATATAAATAAAAATTCTATGTCGCAATCAAATTTAGGGAATAATCATATATATTTAGGAAATACTTTTAAAAAACGTATTAATTAGATTTTAATAAAAGCAAGAACACAAGAACTCAAAATACTTTTTTTAATAAGTAATTGTGACTACCTTTATTTTTTATTTTCTTTAGTTTATATAGAAATAAATACAGAAGTAAATAACGATCAGAATCACCACAATTCCTAAACAAAGGAAAATATTTATTTTTAAAATTTTAATTTGCTTAAATTTTATATGTTTTGCATGTTTCATAGAACAACCCATAATAAACATCATTTTATAAAAAATATTAATCTAACACGTCCATTATATTATTGGATAATATAAATATTAAATAAATTATATTATCTAACTGTTTGTTATATTAAAATATATTTGCCTAAGTTTTAAAATATTATTTTATAGATAAAAATTAAATTAATCGATTTGGAGAGCAGTTAATATTGTTTTAAAATATTATTTTATAGATAAAATGAAATTAATTGATTTGGAGAGATAAATCGATTTAAAATATTGTTTTATAGATAATATTCTCCACAAATCAATTTAGAGAGACAAAGAGATTGATCAAGCCAGAATCCTTTTACCTCGAGACATATCAGAAGATAGACGAGACTTCAACTTTCCCGGCTAAAACCCGATGTTCCGCATCTGACTGCAACTTGCACGATCCAAAATGTTTTATCTAGGGCAAAACTTCAGTATACTTGCCTCCTGAGATATATTGAAGTTCGGTCATGACAGTTTTCCCTTTGACCAAGCCAAACTTATTTTGCCCGACGATGATTATGTTGTGCAGAGCCAAATACAGAACCAACCGGGCTAAATTCCTCCGCGTGAGAGGAGATCAACTCTCAGCTGAGGTCTGGAGAGACTCGTGGCCTATCGAACTGCGTAGACAGAGGGAATTCTTCTGTTTTGGAATGGATATTCTCCTGAAGCTCCATTTAGAAGCTACGAGAAGGTTCTTTGATGCATTCTTTGACCTGGAACCGCATTACTGGCATGGATTCTTGTCATCAAGGCTGTTTCTCCCAGACCTGTTGTTCTTGGGTTTGTCTCTCTTCTCGCATGCGTCCAACACCTCAAGATTAGAGATCATGACAAAGGGAACTATTCCTCTTGGTAAGATGATCAACAATTTGGTACAAGATAGAGACTATAAGCGAGTATGTGGGTCAATAAGATAAGGACCATAAGAAAGAAGTGGAGACATATATATATATATATGTACATGTGTTCCTTTGTTCTTGCACCCGGTGGTGTATCTGCAGCTGCATGCTCTTGAATAATTAATTGTGTATATCATAACCTGAATTCTTGTGAGATGATATCAAATTTTTATTAGTTATTATTACTCTTCATCAAAATCAAATAAATACTTAAATGTTGTGTCATTATGTTTGTGTTTGAAACCGAGACAAGGAAAAATTATAATAAAATCGAGTAGAGATGTATTAAAAATCCAAAAGCAAATCTTTCAAAATCCTTCCGGTGCCTTATCTTCTTTAATCCATATTGCATTCTGTAGCAATTTCTCAGAGATAAAGCAGAGAAAATTCTAGAGAATTCTGGAATTTGAGAAAAGAATAGTGATCACTTGATTTCGTTTCACCATGTTGCCGCGTCTAAAATCCATCATAGTGCTTACTCATGGAGAAAGATGGACTGTTTCTGGCCACTATGGTTTATTTTCTAATTCAGATTATTTTCAATTATTGAGAATGAAACATTATCTTTACTAAAAAAATTATACAACAGAAAATTTACTCAAAATTAACTATCCAAATATAACAAATGTAACATGTTTATAAAAAAATATATAAAAAGAAATATTAACATATTTTGTATTTATTAGTAATATTGAGAATAAGAAAAATGATGTAGGGTTGCAAACAATTATTTTTATTATAGATTTTTTGTTGTAGATTTTTGGCTTTAAGAAAATTTGGGTTGTAAATATTAGTAAAAGACTACAGATTGGTAGTTATAAATTGTATAGACTGACAGTTATTTGTTTATATAAAATCTTTGATATTTTATAGAATGTTATGAAAATGAAGTTGTTTATATTCAAACAGAGTAATATAAAGAAACACCAAATCTCATGTTCTCATTTCTACTAATTTCTGCTGATATTCTATTAGTACACTCTGGAGTGAAGTTGTACTGGAAAAGTCCAACAAACCCAGTAGCGAACCCACAGCCAGCTCTAACTTTCAGCATGCACAAAAACTGAAGCTACTGACGGATTGCTGGGTGGAAGCTTCAACCGCAAACACTGTCTTCTGTCCGGAGAAGAGATACGACATGTAAGAAGCCTTCAGCATATCTCTAGAGTTGTGTCTACAAAAAATTCACATTGTATAAGAAAATATATTATTTTATAAGAAAAAAGAAATGTTTTCAGAATTGGAAATAAATAAATGTAAGAACAAAAAAAAAAATAAATAAAAAGAGACTTATGAAGTGAAACATATCATAGATCTATCATATTTGAAACTTCCACCTAAGTTGAAATTCAATCCAGCATTATTGAAGATTGCTTCACCCCCGAAGCGACCAGTTGTGGTTCCCCATAACTCCAAAAAAAATCCATAGAAGGATTATACACCCCAACCTGCAAAAACATTTGTTATAATCAAAAAATTCAAATCGATTGAACTGATTAATAGCAATTGCACACAAAAATTAATACACAATGAAATAAAATTACACAACAAAATATTTATTCAAAATTAACTATATAAATATAACCAATGTGACATGTTGATATAACAAATATACAAAAAGGTTATAAAACATAAATATAGTCCCATTATTCCATATTCAAATATTTATATAATTTGTTATATAATGCACAACAATTTAAGTTATGCGTAAACATATAAGAAAATGAAAAAGATATGATGTTGTCTTCTGCTTTAAAATAAACTCATTTGATGTGCCATGCTTGTGCAGTTGTTTCCATTTATCATTTCGCTAATTTTATTTATCCAAAATTAATTTGCTTATTTTATTTATTCAAGATTTTAGCAATTGACTATATATTGCTTAATTTTATAGAATTGTTAGAAGAGAAATTATGTCATATAACCTACAAATTACATAAATACAAATTATCTATAAAAAAAGTTTGATCATGATATCATATATATATATATATATATTTTCTATCTGATTTGCGTTTAGCATTAACTATAATTTAAAGGTGATTGATAAGAATGATTTTATGTAGACCATTATATTTACGTGAAGTACGTTATTCTCCACTTTATTAGTTTATTTATTTTGAAAATCATGATATAATTTTAAATTAATATTGAATTTATAGTGTAAATTTAAATTAATATTGAGTTGTAAAATTAATACTGAGCTGATTGCTTTAAATTTCTTTTCAAAAAATTGATGATGGAGCTTCATTTATACTAATATATATGTATTATGAAGTATTTGCCATTATTATCTTCTATCTGATTTGATTTGCGTTTAGCATTAAATTTAATTTAAAGGTGATTGATGAGAGTGAGTTTATGTTGACTAATAATATTATATTTATTAGGTGATTCTCCCATGCTCATATACGTATATGAATATTTACAAAATAACTAAATTAAAATTATTGGTTAATGTTGCTTTTTATATGTTTATAAGTTTTTAGTTGTTTTTATCAACTATATGTATTTATGTAAATATATGTTTTAAATAATTTTAGGATGTTATAGATCTTATTAAACATATGATTTTTGGTATAAGAATTTAGATCGGTACACTTCTTATTTTTTGGATTTATTATGTGATATATATATTCCTTCAAATTAAAATACAATTAGTTTTGGTTCTATTTAGGCTAAAGTTGGATCGGTTTTTCCTCTTAGATGTGTAAATCTATTTTTGGAAAAATCTACCTATTGGTATACTGTACGTTGTTTAGGAAAAAATAAAATTAAAAAACCTAAGTATAGATTAGTATTAAACATGTGATTTTTGGTATCAAAATTTAGTTCAGTATTGTTATTCATTTTTGATTTTATTATGTGACACATATTATTTCGAGTTGAAATACAATTAGTTTTTGGTTATATTTAGGAAAAAGTTACAGTTTTTCGTCTTAAATTTGTAAATTTAATTTTGGAAAAATCTGCCAATTGATATATATTTTTCTGGAAAAAATAAATTTAAAAACCCAAGTATACATCAGTTTGGAGTTGCATAAATAAACCAAATAAATAATCCTTTGAAAGATCATGAATATATATGAATATTTACAAAATAATGAAATTAAAATAATTGATTAATAGTCACTTTTATTTTTTTATTTTTTTTTAATTTTTATGTAATTTATATGCATGAAAATTAAATGAAATATTGTTTTAAATTTATGTTGTTATCTTAATTAGATATGTGATTTCATGTATACAAAATTTGTCAGTCTGATTATTATTATTTTTTGGTTATTTATCTAGATTTGTAATCTATTTTTGTATAATTATAGATAACATTGTATATGTTTTTGAAAAACAATTAGAAAACAAATTCTAAAATGTTGATCGGCGCTTTAAATGAGCGAACCAAACTGATTTTAAACTTTTTTCATTTTTATATGATTTTAAAAAAAGTTTCCATTTTTAGAATTAATGTTTCTATATCTAATAAACATATTTTTATATTTCAAACTACTTTTTTTTATAATATGATTTTATAAAAACTTTCCTTTTGTAATTTTCGTTTTTATATATATACAAAAATTATTATATGTAAAGTTATTTTATTTTTTTTATTAATGTGATTTTGAAAACAATTTTCATTAAACAAAAACATTAAATAAAATTTTTTACTAATGACAATTATTATATAGTTATTCCATTTTTAATATGATTTAAAAACACTTTCCTTTTTTGGAATTAACATTTTTATATATAATAAAAATATTTATATATTTCAAAGTTTTTTCTTTATAATATGATTTTAAAAAGACATTCCTTATTGCAATTTTCGCTTTTATATACATTCATGAGTTTTTGAAAGATTACTACTATGGTTCGTTTATACAATTCTAAACCGATGTATACTTAATTTTTTAATTTCACTTTTTTCAAAACAACATATATCAATAAACAGATTTACAAAAATAGCTTTACAAATAATTTAAGACGAAAAACCGACACAACATTAACCTAAATAAAACAAAAACTAATTATATTTTAATTCGGGACATTTACATAAATACACAATTCATCATATACCTATTCAGTTTTACACATTAGGTGATCCATTTTTAATTATACACTTTTTGTGTTTGATGAATGTCTAAATTGCCCCTAACTTGGATATGAGGAGAGGGAGAAGCTCTATGGCGTTTTCTGCCGCCGTCATCACCAATCACAACGGATCTGTGAAGGAGACTCGATTTAGAGGCGTGAGGAAGAGACCTTAGGGCATGGAAGAAATCACAGATCTTTGTTTGGCTCGGTACTTTCGCCGCCGCCGCTTGTAACCTTCATGGCTCGTTCTTTTTGATGATGATGAACTCGCCGGTTTATTCGCCGGAATAATGATATATACCAATTTATTGTGTTGAATCAATGTAATTGATGTAGATGAAGTCTCGATTTAAGATTTTGGGCATACTTGGTCGTAATCACAATTCTCGATTTGTAAAAGCTTGTCTTAGGGTTCATTGCCCATAGATTTATACGGTTTATAAAACTTATCAAATTCTTAAAATTTTTTATAATAAAAAAAAGATTATACAATATTCTTCTTTAGATGTGATCTTATTCTTGGAAATACAATGTTTATCACATAGTTTTGGTAAGGATCGAGATAAATCAAGTGGTGGTAGTCCTCTTTATTATACAGAACTAGAAAGCCTAAGATGACGAGCCTTTATAAATAAATTTATGAAACCTTATAAAAACAAAACTCTTAAAAAACTTTATAATGCCTTATAATTTACTGTTTTATAAAGGTTTATAAACTTTACAACTTAACCTTTATAAAGCCTTATTAAAACTTTAAGGATTTTTAATTTACTGTTTTATAAAAGGTTTACAATATGGTTATAAGGGTTTATAAAATATATTTATGTTCAAGGTTTATAATTTGTTATATAAACTCTTTATAAAACATTACAAAGATAAGCCTTTCCCATAAAATTTATTTTATAATGCCTTATAAAACACGCAAGTCTTTATATAAGTTTACAAGAAGTACGACATTGAATGGTATATAAGTTTTGTTCTATTAGTTGGTCGAGTGTTGCGAATAGAAAGTCTTACCTAGCAAATTCTCACGAAGAGACTCTTGATATTTCTTTTTAAAGTTTGGATTCTTGCACCAAATTCTTTGTTGAATTCGTATCTCTTTTTCTAAGTGTTTATAAATTATTTATAAGAGTTTATAAAATTATTTATAATGGTTTATAAAAATCTATTTAATGTCTCTTGTTCTACTTTTGGATGGTTGATTGATTTCATTTAAGAAGCATCGTGGTTCATGTCAAAACCATTTTGATTTAGGGAACTCAAAATCACTAATGAAACACTCTTTATCCATCAATTACACAAATAACTGTTTTCAACTAAAAATCCATCTTTTTAGCCAAAACTATACACGGTCCTTTATAAAACATTATAAAAAGTCCATCTTCTTAGCCAAAACTATACACAGTCCTTTATTAAACCTTATAAAAAAGTCCATCTTCTTAGCCAAAACTATACACAGTCATTTATAAAACTTTATAAAAAGTCCATCTTCTTAGCCAATACACAAGTAACTGTTTTCAATTCGAGCATACGAATCTCTGATCAGACAAGTGATTTTCAAATCGCCATAAACAAATAGAAACAAATAAGAAATTGAAGATGGTTAGTAACTCATCATTTTGTCAACATTCTCGTGACGTAAGTTCTTTTGTATTTGAATATTAAATTTTATAAACCCTTATAAAAAGTTCATCTTCTTCGCCAAAATTATACACAGTCCGGAATTTAATTCCAAGAAATAAGCCAGAATAATACGAGATTAGGTCAGGAACCCGCCTATCTTCATCTTCATGACTCCGTCTATGATTTCTGGATCTATGTTCATGAATGATAATAGGACGTTAAGTAGTAGAGATGATGAATTGCAAAAACCTTCAATTCTCAGAGCGTTTCGATCGCCGGATCCAGTGAGTTTGGATTGCCGGACCACTACAGGAAAATAGTCATATTGTGACAAAAATTTTAGTCACAATGACAA
>OVBI01001708.1:0-29554 GCA_900406495.1 Sisymbrium altissimum
CACTGCAACATATAAATATTCAATATCAGTTGTGTTATTTACTTATATTATGCAAATTTATGTTTAATGTTATTCATTTACAAAATACAATTATTTACTTTTGATTTATACTTTATTTTAAATTTTGACTATATATAGAAACTTGATGTAATATTATATAAATTCTCAAATCATCATTAAAATGAATTCAATTTAGACTGATTCATATCTATTTAAAAATGGAAATAGAAAAATATTGAATAATCTTTTTATATTTTATTTATTACAAATTTATAGATTTAAACTCATAAACACACTATATATTTATATAGTATTTATTATATAATTGTATTTAAATATTTTTTAAAAGTTGTAAACATTTATTTATTTTAAAAAATGTTATAATATAAATTTAATATTATAAAATAATTATAGAATATTTTCATCCTGCACATAGTGCAGGTTACTACCTAGTGTTATAATTAAGATATAATAAAGCACACAATTAAAATTGTTCGGATTGAAATAAGGCTTTTTCCTCATGTATATATAACCCACTTATATTGGGACACGTTGTAAGTTGAAAATATTTCAAAATAAAATAGAAACAGAAGATTCTCAAAATCACCTTCTCCGACGTCGGTCTCGATCATCTTCATAAAACACTTTTCTCACCGGCGCGTTCTAGATCTCTGATTTATAAAACCCTAATTCGCGCCGCCGACCAATCTTGCCAAATTGGATTCGTGAAGAATGGTACGTAACTCCCCCTCCTTCTTCAGTGTTTCATCTGATTCTACATTCTATTCCCAGACGAGAGGATTTCAAACAAGTTTCTTACTTATCGAACATCTGTTTCTTTATTAACAAAGAAAGTAATTTTAAATCTTCTCTAATCGGTTGCAGGTGGAGAAATCAGTAAGATCATCATCCTCAAAAAACAACACTACACCTCTCCAAATTACTACAACTCAAGCTAGACCAGTGGCTAGAAGCCTTAAACCCTGTGGCAGAAAAGGTCAATAAAAATGCAAATACTTATGTTTATGGTTTTATGCAGTTTGTATTGTTATTAACAATGATGTGATTTTTGAACTTTTTTTCAGGAGATTTTCGTTCTAAAACGGCTGATGGTGGTGCTCTTGCAGATGACTTCAGTGATGCTGAGGTAAAAAGATATAATGCCTTCGCTTTAAAGTTTGATGCATGTCATTTAAAGTCGTTTTACATCTCTTGGCCCTTTTTAATAAGAAAGGATATATGATTTGTTGCTGTGGATGTTTTATCTGATTTTGAATCATATCTGTGGTTTTCTAGTCTCTGTATGTTCCTGGATTGTGGCGAACCAAGCTTTTGTTAAACATGTAAGTCCATTACGAGCTAGTTTCCACTTAATTCCGACCATATATAACCTAGTCAGAACTATATTCTTTTGTGTTTTGCCTGTTCTTGTTTTTTGTCTTCTGCTTTTTTGCTTTCTTTTAAATTATGTACTGTTCGATTCTATGTAAGAAGTTTCCGAATAAAAACTATTTTTCTGTACTTACTTGTTCTGACGTGTATGGTTATTGCTGCTCATCAGGTTGCTGGGCATCTAAATACTAAAAAAGAGTCCCTTCTGATGAAGATAGCATGGGAGATGATGAACTCCGGCTACCAAAAGGTTTTTGCTTTTATCCTGTCTTCGATCTTTGCTTACTGTTAGATAGACGTTCTTGTTAATGATCTTTCATTTCTTCTATCGATTATCAGGGAAAGCAGAGGAAACCCACCACAGGGAAGAAGAAAGATCCTACTAGTAAGACTGCTCCTAGTAAGAAAACTTCTGCAACCAGATGCGTAAGCAATGCGGAAACTGAAAATAAAAAGGTCAGTGCTACTATTATTCCTACAGCTCGTTCTCTGAAACAATGTCTAGCTCGTTTCCTGTTATACATATATTGCCCTTCTCTCATTTGGATTTCTTTGGATCTTCCTTAGCTTTTCATCTGTCCGTTAAGTTTATTGTCTGAAATGTATACCCTTGTCTTATTGCAGAGACCGAGTATAGATATCAATTACGACTCCTTGGATAAGCTACTTGATGATGTAAGTTTACCCCTGTTTTTCTGTCACTTTATTGATTAAGCTTTTGTAAATGATCTCTTATGTAGAATCCAAAGTTGATGATAGTTGAATATATCTCTTGTTTCTTTGTCTAGTAACTTATGTGTATTTGCATCGTTGTAGGAGAACTCTCCAAAGAGAGTTAAGTTAGTGGAATCCGTCATTGTTGGTGATAAAATGGAAAATTTACAGCAAAGCAGTGAAGAATGCCTTTTGGAACCTCAGGGTTCTGAAGAAGAAGAAGAAGCAGAAGCAGAAGATTGGAACGAAGATTACAGTAATGAAGATGCTTATGGAGGAGTCGAAGAATTTTATGGCGACGCGGATCTTGAATTTGAAGATCAAGATGAAGGAGAAGATAATGAAGATACAATTTGGTGATCTCAACATGTCTTACTCAGAAGACTCTGAACATTGAATTTTTGCTGTCAAAAATCTCTACATGTCATATTAGATTCATTCATCAACTTCCTATCTAATAAATGAAAGCTTTCACATTGTTCAAAAAGAGTGCGTCTCTGTTTTTTTGTCCCCTTCAGATACATTTGGTAATGTAATCTGAGCAGATGAAGCAGCAAGACAAATCTTGGTTTTATATGTTCTTTACAAGTCCCACAATCTAGTGTATAAATTAACTCCATAACTCAATATGCTACAACAAGTTATGGTTATAGACATACCCGAGAGTTTAAGATTTTGGGATATGGTAACTTGAGCATCACCGGTTCCAGGAGGCATATCGACAATAAGATATGACGCACCAGCACTCCTTGGAGCGCAGAAGGTTCTCCATGATCAACCTCTAGAGGTCGTAGTCTCCATGGAACTTTGGGACAGGAGGTGTAGTGAAGGTTCCAGTATCTGCCGTTTTCTATCAAGTGTAAAATCCAAGTTGACGCAAGCCTAAGTGTACTTGTTCATCTGTTCTTTGGAACTTAATCTGCTTGTTATCAAGAAAGCGGTGGACGATCATTAATAGCTAGCTACTTGAATTGGTAATATTTCCATGAACCAAGGCCTGTAAGTCCTCATATCTACTCCACAATCAATACAACACATTCAAAGTTTACTACAAAACAATAACCACCAAAAGAAACAGTTTTCTCGCAAATAAAATGAAAATAAAGAGTCAAGTTTCAGAGAAAATCACAAAAATAAAATGAAAGCAAACTAAAGGGTGATACAGCTTAATAATTTATATGAATCGGGGAGTGTAAGCACAGGATCCAACCGTAGAATCTCCCCCCAAGTCTCTAATCCAGAAAAGCCGATCCGCTTCTCCAACTTAATCACCGCACACCAAATTCTCTTGTACTTGAAGACATGGTTTTGCATCTTCCCTGGCATTGGAGACTCGAGTGGCATTGGAAACTTGAGTAATTGTTTCTCCTCCCATAGAACTAGGATTTTTCCATCATGGGTAGCTATCTGAAAGGAGGCATGGTAAGAAAGGTTGATATAAAGATCTTTCAAGCCCTTAAGATCGAACCAGGATCCACGCTCTGAGTCGTACCACATAAGCTTACTCCCAAAAACACAAAACATGACCTTTTCTACAAGGCACCAAGATCCAGTCTTAGGTTGTGGAGGATACAAACACAAGTTCCATCTTCCTTGTTTGGAATCATGTGCATACTTTTGATGCTTACTTGTAGGATATAGCTCTCCTCTAAGAAGATGAACCTGAGCGTCGTCACTAAGGATAGGCAATGGCTTCCAAGTCTGAGACTTTAGGTCGAAAACCTCACCCCAATTCATGGGTTCCTTTGTTCCTCCAAATACATATATCTTGCCGTCTATAAAAGCATAATCGGCGCCTATCCTTGCTACCGTCATATCAGGAGCATCACGCCACGTGTGAGTCCGACAATCAAGCACACGAACGGCGGATGATGGCTGCTGGTCGTTGATGGTTCCGCCCATTTGGTAGATTTCGAAACCGACTGATAAAGTGCTTGACTTTGATGGAGGAGGAGTAGAGGAAGTGGGTCTTCTGATAGGTATTAAGCTAAGCTCATCCTTGATCCATCCCCCGTTGGTGATAGTTAGTAGAGTTTGATCAAGAGTGTACCACCGATCATGACTGGGTAACTCTTGGCATATGTAGAGACAAGGCTCTGTTTTTCCGATCTGAGAGCGAACTGTGTAGAGCTCTGGGGATGAGATGAGAGAGCGGATAGTCTTGGAGACTAAGGAAAGTGAACGGTAGTCAGGTTGAGAGCAGCGGGCTAAACAATTTAAAAAGATTTCATCTGGAAGTAATGAAAACGATGGAGGAGGAGGAGGCGTACTAGTACTCATCTTATTCTTCTTCCTTTGCTGCTCTGTTTTGGTGGTTACTAGGGCTTTTTTAGGTCCCTTGAGGTTGAGGAGAACCATAGGTATTGACGTGTTGTTGCGTGCGGTGGAGGCTTTATCCAGATATATTCATCCACGAGGAACACGACATCTCAACCTATTAAATTCGACTGGGCTAAATATAATAATGGGCTCATTCAGTTGGGCTGTAGAATTAGTTAGTGTTGAGCTACTTTTTATCATAAATTTGTAATGCCCAAACTTCTCTTTAAACGTTGTTCAAACTTTATACAAAACTAGGTAAGTATCCGCGCATACGCGCGGATTTTTGTTTTATTTTATTTTTTATTTGTTTATTTTTTTGTGTTTATTTGTTTATTTGGTTTTTTTTTTGTGCACATTTTCAGTTTTTTTTTTGTTTTTTTTTTTGTTATAACGTTTTTTTTTTCTTTTTCTTAAAACAGTTGCCTTCTATTTATTTGGTAATGTTTGACTTTAAAACTTGTTTGTGTAACTTCATTTTTGTTTGTTTGTATTTATATTTGTTTTATGTTTCTTTTTTATCTGTGTTTGCTTTGGTTTCTTTTGGTTTGGTTGATGTTTTTTTAACAGTCTTAAAAGTGTTTTCATGTGTTTTAAATGGAAATTCTATTTAAACTTTTAATAATTGGTTAATAGTTGGTGGAGACCATATGTTTGTTAAGATCAATTATGCCTCTCCCTATGATAAGCATTTATCTACTTACGTCAGGCCCTATCATCTTATATGTTGGGTTTTAAGTGAAGCTTTTTCAGGTTTTGTTAATTTTATTCTTGGTTTATTTTTATATTTTTTTTTATGGGTATGTGTTTATTAATCCGTTGTTCTTTTGTATATTATATTCGTATGTTTAACATTTTTTTGATTGTTAAGGCAATGGTGAGGTTAGCCTAGTAGTGTTAAACTCTTTATATAGCGGTATCTTGAATAGGTAGTGGGTCGTACTTAATTGTGGGTTATTTAATTCTTGTCATATATGGACAATGTATCTTAAGCTAATTCTAACGGCTGATCTTCCATGTAGATGGTGGTAATGAAATGCCCAGTCTCTAACTATTGTGTTTTAAGCATTCTCCAATAAGATTGTGTCCTCAACTGATCCAAAAGGCCCGTGGTCCATGAGCTTATGAGCCATTGCATAACTCCTAGAATTAAGGAAGGAAGACAACAATTGACTAATAGACAGACATAGAAGCAATATCCTTGAGAACCAGAACATTAACTATAAAGTTCTGTTGAATGTTTGACTTCTGCAATGCTGCAATTGTGACAAAGTCCAGAGAAAGGAAGAGATGAGGGATCGTTTAGTAAATGGGAGTAGACGCTACGGAAGTAATCGATCGAGGAGGAAGTAATTATGGCGGCATAATCAATGTTTTAAGGGGAGAAGGTTGTGGAAAAAGGTTGTGACGTGGTCCAATCAGGAAGGGCTGATGTGTCAATGCAGGAGAGCCCCCATTCATCCATTATATATAAGATACTTATGTCCATGAATTGATTTTGAATGTGTTCTCTAGTCGTTTTGCAGGTGGATAAATCAGTAAGATCATCCTCAAAAAACAATACTACACCTGTTGAAATTACTAACTAGTCAAGCCTTTTTCATCTAAACCAATGGCTAGAAACCTTAAAGCCTGTGGCAGAAAAGGTAAAGAAAATGCAAAGACTTCCGATGGATAGTAATGTTTATGGTTTTGCAGTATGTATTTTCAGGAGCTTTTCCTTCTAAGACGGCAGATGGTGACCTTGCAGAGGACTTATCTCATAGAGTGCGTCTCTATTTTGTTTTTTTGTCCTATGCAGATTCATTCTTCTCTTGTATTCTCTGCTTGCAAACATTCTCCATTTGCAGATGAAGCAGCAAGACAAAAGTTGGTCTTATATGCCTCTTGCTATCACGGCTTGTTCTATGATGAGCGGCTAGAATGTGGAACGTTAAGTTTCATCTGAATCTCATTATCTGGATTATCCCGTAGCTCCTTGAGTCCATTCACCACGTTTTGAGCTAGATCTTCATAAGCTTTTGATACTACAGAACCAGGTGAAGAAACAACCACAGGAACACCTTCATCAGAACCTTCTCTGATCTTCATTTCCAGTGGAATCTATAAAAAAACGATATCGTAAGACAACGAAGAGAATCTACAGCACTATAACGCAAAAACATCGGTTTTGGTTTTGGATTATTTACCTCACCGATGAGTTTTAAGCCCTTCTTTGCAGCCATCTGGCGTGCTCCTTCTTTCCCAAATATGAAAGAAGCTTCGTTGCAGTGAGGACAAATGAAGCAACTCATGTTCTCCACAAGTCCCAAAATCTAGTATATATGTGCAGAGAGGTTAAGAAGCTAAGACCAAACATATGTTTCCAAGCACACAAAAATAGTAAGGGGAGATATAGATGACCGTACAGGTACTCTAACTTTGTCAAACATGGCGATTCCTCGATTAGCATCAGCGAGTGCAATATCTTGTGGAGTTGATACAATCACTGCACCTGGAAACATAAGAACACTCTGAGTAACTACACATTTTGTCTCATCAAACACAACTAAATATGCCACAACAACAATATGTTTATAGACATACCTGAGAGCTTAAGATTTTGGGATATGGTAATTTGAGCATCACCGGTTCCAGGAGGCATATCCACAACAAGAACATCAAGATTTCCCCAATCAACTCCCCTTGTCATCTTCGTAAGAGCACTCATTACCTGTAACAATATCACAAGCTTGATTATAGAACGAAATGCTATAACTTGACATCAGATTCTGTTGATGTTGCATACACTATACAAACGATATTAAAAAAAGAAACACACCATAGGACCTCTCCACACAATTGGTGCATCTTTCTCTACAAGGAGTCCCATTGACATGCACTTAACTCCATAATTCTCAACAGGAACCATCTTCATATCTTAAAAAACAGAGATTACACGACAAGTATAAAAAATGAAACATACATACTTTCAAAAGCTAATCTGAAATACAAGAGGTATATCTATCTATCTAACTATCTACCTTGGTTTACTTGAGGCTTTTGATTGATATTCATCATGATTGGAACAGATGGTCCGTACACATCAGCATCAAGCAATCCAATCTTCAGTTCACATTTGTTGGCCAATGCAACAGCTAAGTTAACTACAGCAACGAATTTCACAGAAACTCACATTTCAAACTCAAAAGTTTAGTAAAAGAGATAAAGCGGAGGAAATGATCTCATGTACCAGCTGTCGAAGACTTTCCAACTCCGCCTTTACCGGACGCAACGGCGATGATATCTTTGACTCCCTGTAACCGGAGCTCCGTCGTCCTCCCGCCGGCGCTAGCAGAACTCTGCAAAGACGAAAGGTGAACTTATAGTACTCTCAAATTCCATACAAACCTCCGAATCTTAAACTAACCACGAAGTTACATACGAATTTGTACGCAGAGACGGAAGCTGCGTGGAGTTCACGGCGGCGGAGAGAACGAAGAATCGCAACGGCGGCCATCGGAGAGAGAGAGAGAGAGTGGTGACGAGGGCAATTTAGGGAAAGCGATAAACTTTATGCTTTTTGTTCTTAAATCTTAAGAACAAGTAAGCTTGGCGGCGAAAGAGGACGGCTTCGATCTCTAGAGCAGTTAAAAACAGAGGTTTCTCTTGTAACTATAGCAAACCGACATGGGCAAAACTGTTACCTTCATTACCTACCAGCCCCTCTGTTCTGTAACTAGATCGGTCTGTGCAATCCAACACGGTGTCGGATGGATACTTCTAGTTTAAAGCAGTAAATAAAAGTAAAGTTCTCAACTTTAAGTTCCCTTTATTGCAGTTTATATCGTGGTTTAACCTGAGGATACAGGGAGATACAATATTGGAACTGGGCGATACAAAAAACTCAATAAAAAGAGAGCCTTTTTGCATTGAGGAATATTGCTTTGAGCTGAAATAGATTAGATACACAATTTACACATTGATTGCTTTTGGGTGTCATCTCCCAATTAGCTTTCTTTGTGAGATTGCTTCATTTGATCCACATGAGTCCTCTCCACTGGAAGATAAACTTCCATTTCCTAGACTGTTGTAACTCCCATTCCTTATTGGAGTTAAATCCTGAAGCTCGATTTCTTCATAAGTTGTGTTACACTCTGCATCATTGTTGTCATTCTTTGTAGTTACATCTGAGTTTGTCTTCTCGGGTTCATCAGATGCATACACCAACCTTAAGCCGCACTTGAGTACCTCTACACTAGCTTTCTCATCTGTTACACCAAATTCAAGGGAAGCTGTAGTTGGAGTACATGTACCTGAGTACTTGTCTTCAAGACATTTTATGTTGTTTGAGCATCTGGTATAGCAAATAAAGACATGGTCTGATGATGCCATCTTGTCTGGTTTCTTGCCATTTGCCATCTCGTCTTGTTTCTTGCCATGTCTGTTCCAACTTCCAACCAGGCGATCGAAGGAAATCCGTGAAGACCGTGACCCATCATTACTTTCTAGGTTAAACTTGCATGTAACCGAGAAAGAGTTGATTTGTTCCTGTTCCTGGCCGTCTGGAAAGGAGAGAACTGCACATAAAGCTATGCCGACAAACCTATTTTCATTCCAATGTGGGGAAAGTTTGACGTTTAACTCAGATCCAACTGCTTCATGGCAAAACCATGGAGGTACTTCACAACCGGGAAAGCAAGTGCTGAACAAAGCCTCCGGAAGAAAACCCTGCAAAAGTATTACAAAAGTTATAGTCATAAGGTTAGCTGTGAGCAAGAAATGAATGAGAGGTTATAATGGGAGAGATACCTCATTGCAGCGTTTTAGTGCATCTGATAACACTTGGCATTTCCTTTGAGCGTAGGCTGTGATTTCCTCCTTTGCAGTTCGGTCCAATTTGTCGCAGTTGGTAAAAATGAATGTGGAATGAATCTGCTCCGTTGGCGAATGAGTAGCCAGTGGGTTTGCAACCGTTTTTAGCGACTCGCAGCCGTGTGCATCTAAGCACTGAAGATTTGATGGAAGCTTTGGAATAGATCGAAGTTTCTTACAGTACTTCAAGTCCAGCCATTTCAACTGAGATAGCAGACTGATATTATCCGGGAGGAAGTTGATATTATCATTTCCGCTTAAGCATAAACGCTGAAGTGAGGATATCTTAGGAATCTTTTCGATTGCTGTTCCATCAAGCATCAGAATCTGCAAGCATTTCATGTTCTTCATCTCATCTGGGAGACTGCTTAGCATCGAACAACCAGAACATACTAGTTCTTGCAGATCTTTCAGCTCGTCAAATCCTTCGGGAAGCTTTACCAGCTTCTTGCAGTCTTTCATGTTTAATTTGATGAGTCTTGCTAGCTTTACCATGTCTGTAGGGAGTTGTTTTATTGCACTGCCATCCAAATATAGAGCATATAAAGTTTTTGAAATCACCAAAAACTTCTTCAGCTTTGAGCAGTTGCTAAGGATGAGAGTCTTCAGAGATATCAAATTGATATTGGGAAGGGACTCAAGAGCCGTGCACCCTTTCAAATTCAGGAAAACAAGACTTGTCATATTTTGCATATCCAGAGGTAACGTTTTCAGTGCTGTGCAGCCTTCAAGGTTCAATCTTTCTAGATTTCGAGCCTGTGAAAGCCCTGACAAGGTATCCAACTTACTTGAGTGATTGAGATCGACCCACCTTAGTTTTGGTACATCCTATGACGAGAAAGGGATCCAGACACTCAAGTTAGTATAAGTCATCTAATAAACTGACTATGTTGGGCCAAATAAGGAAGCAATCAAGCTCTTTATCCAGAAACGCACCTTTTCATCTTTCCAAATCTGTGTAATCTTGCTGTAAGGGAGCTTAAGGTCTACGAGATTCTTGGGTTTGAAATCTTGTGGAAGTTCATCTTTTGGGAAATTTAGCCAATGCAAACATCGTACCTCTTCTAGTGGAAGCTCTAGTTCTTCAGGGATGTGTACGTTTTCCTTAGGTTCACATTCCTGAGGACAATGAGAACTGTAGAACTTGAGATACCGCAGATCTCGCATCTTCTTGAGGTGATCCGTGCCTAAGGTCACATCCTTCTTCATGTCATACAAGTCGAGGAAAAAACTTCGGACTCTGGCGCCGCCTCCCTGTAAACATCACAAAGTGAGCAAAAAGAAGCATTAATGAAAGCTCTGAACTACTAGATAGAAGAGTTCTTTTGGGCGTGTAGTCTCACTTGTCGTTTCCGCAGCCTATTGAGCATGTCTCCGTTATCTTTGTTATGACGGTGCCATATCCGGTGTCTCCCTCTGCCATCGTTAGCGTAAGCTTTTGGACCAAGTTCCATGGCAAACGTATACAAAAGATCATGCATCTCTACTCGATTGTCAGAAATATAAATCAAGAACTTATCCTTGAGGGCATCTATTGTAGTTGTTGCTTTAGGATCCTCAGGACTACATGAATCCAGTATGCTCTTTACATAAACCAAATCATGGGATCTGAAACAAGCTATGTCAAGAAACGCATCCTTCTGCTCTTGACTCAGTTCATCATACGTTACTTGCAAGACACGATCTCGAATACTCTGGCTGAGACTTTGAGGAAGTGAATCTAGTTTCTCTGTCCAGTAAGTCAGGGGTTTCCCACGAAGTTCTTCACCCAATAGCTTGAGAATTAGTGGGTGGCCTCTCGCGTAACGCACAACCTCTTTGGACACCTTCGTGAAAGCTTCCCTGTCGTGTTTGTTCTGGTGGACCGAAGAATGATCAAATGCATAACGACAAAAGTGTTCTAACCCATCTCGATAGCGCAACAGCGGTACAAAATAAGTATGACGGACCATGGGATCCACATGAACCAGATCACGAGTCACTGCACGCGTTGCAATCATAATCTTGCTACCTTTCTTAGTCCATTCACGATAACCCTCAAGAAGAACTTGTATATGTCTCTCGTCACTTGTCCCATCAAGAACAATGAAAACTTTGTTTTTACGTAGTTCTTCCTTATATTGTTCATATGTCCCATCTTCTATGTCGTCACTCACAAGCAACTCCTGGAGGAGCATCCCGGGCAAGCGTTCCAATCCCCTTTCATTTACGATTCCGCTTATATTTTGGAGTAAGCCGTGACTGAGGAACCTACTTTTCCACTTGTCGTAGAACGCTTTCAAGAGAGTGGTTTTACCAATGCCAGGCAAACCAACAACTTCAACAAGACGAGTCTCTCCACCATGAATATCTACTTTTTCTGCCAATTCCTCTAGGCGTTGTTTGAGCCCACAAATCTGACCAGCCTCTTCTTCTTCTTTTTCTTCTTCTTCTTCTCCTTTGGTGTTTCGTGCATGATCCACGGATCCATTTGTGCTTTCGTCCGACGAAATGTTACTCAGCGCTTGCAAAACCTTTTCGGCGATTTCGTTGATGAAGGTGCTCTCGTTGCTGCAATAGTGTCAGAATGCCACTAACAAATTATTCATCCAATCTTTAAGAAATATAATTGGAATAAACACATATACAGTGTACTCAGGAAAATCTACTATATAATTAAACTCAAATGATTAAAAAGATCACTGTTCTAAAACTTTAAATTACGCCTTACCTAGCTGCTAGAATCCGTCGTAACTTTGTCAGTTTCTCTAGGTCAATGGGTTCGGACGAGTCTTACGTCTACTACTGACGCGTCGTCTCATAATCGACTTTTGTTGATAATATATTCAAATAATGTAATCTTTCATTATATATATTTTGTGACTCACTGTCTCAGTTTTAAATCTTGTTTGAATTTTTCTTATATAGTTAGTTATATATCTGACCACCATTGAATACAGTGGCACATCTAGAAGTCATTTTCGATGGAGAGCAGATAGACTTCGAATCTAGTATTACCAGGTCAATATGAAAATTTGTATCACTCAAGTTAAAAAAGTATTTTAAATACGTATTTTATGGGCAGGCGAGTGCCACACCCTCTATTTCAATAGACCTGTCCATATGAAAAACCATTGTTAATGGCGTTTGTGTATCACTATATCTGACCAAACTTTAACAAAATGACAAAATGTACACAAAATTAATTTCCGCTTTAAAATCTGAACCCACCACAGCTCCTATCATATTATTGAGAAAATGGAGTGAGAAATTAAATTACATGGTAAAAGTTGATGAAAAGTAATTTTAGTAGACTTTTTTTTTTTTTTTAAGTTGATGTATTGCCTTGAGTAACCTTTAGATTTTTATTTTATTTTATCATTTACAACACATTATTTGTATATTATAATTATTTTTGTGAAACAATTGATGTTCATTGCTTACCATATAGTAATTACATTTTTGTGCATATATATTTTTGAAACTATATTTTTAATTTTTTTAACTTAAAATTTTGTTTTATTAATTTTTAATATATATATATATATATATATGTTTCTTTTTTTTTGTTTCTCCCCATATTAGACGATGAAGACTTTTTTTGTTATATACTTTTTTTGTTTCTCCCCAAATTTTACTTATGAATGCTGTATTTGGTAGGAAAGAAAGAGAATTTCATTGTTCCTCACTCTTTCCCTTTTAGTGATCACCATTAAAAACCTAACTCAGTTTTAAGAGTAGATATGCATTTGCTTTCTCAATTGGTTAGTGTGGAAGTATATCATTTCTTTTAAGTTTTAGATATAGTTTTACAGCTAAGAGTAAACACACACAAAATATTAAACAAATCGTACCTTTTTCCGTTGAACGGGAAGCCAGTCAGGCTACTAACATACGCCAAAGCCTCTTTCCATTTGTTCATCTTGTCATCAGAAACCTTTTCCTCTCTTTTTGTAAGCAAATCACCAAATTCTCCCTTCTGATACCTAACGGTTGCAGGTTCCACGTTGTAGAAGATGGGAATGGTCTTGAGTTTGCCTTCCTCCGTGCGTTCTTTTATTCTTTCTAGCTCGTTCAAGCACCAATTTGACTCTGTGTACAATTTGGAAAAGACAGCCAGCGCGATCCTCGACTTTTCGATCTCCTTGAAAAGATTACTCAGAGGTTGCCCTTTTTCCGCAGCCTCATCAATGAAGATCTGGATATTTTTATCTCCCAAGGCCTTGGCTAGATGGCTGATGAACTTATGACGAAGTTCCTTTCCACGGAAATTAATGAACACTTGGTGCTTAGGTACGCTGCTGGCAGTCGAGGAAGCAGCCATGTGAGAAATGGTTTAGGGTTTTTGTGGATTGGTGGGAGTTGATATAAAGGCCTTTCAAAAATGTTTTAACCAACCCCAACCATTCCAAGATTACGATTCGCAAACTGTCTTAATTTCTAATTAGTCAACCAAATACTAGCACACTACTAGATGATCATCCAGAAGTGAGAACCTATATATATATATATAAACCGTGCTTTTTAACATGTCTTTATAACCGGCAGTGGTTAGCAAATGGATTAGTGATTCTACGAAGAATTAGTAACAGATCATTAAATCGCTCAACAGCAAGATTTAAATAATAACAAGTAAAGTTTATTATAATAACTATTTTGCCATTACAAATAAAAGATGAGAGGACATGCACCAGAGGATTCTTATCTGGAAAAGTAATTCAGGACAAGGACAAGATGTAGCTGTCGCGGAAGTGTGAAAGCAAATAGATCATTGGCGGTGGCGGGTCACGGAAAGTTGGCATAATTGCGAAATATTAATATTCTTGACGACCTTTCAATAGTTGACCTGCACTATGGATGAACCTAGTTTTGAGATTGGCTCCTACTCCCTCCCACGAAAATCTAGATAATTAACAAGATTTTAAATTGGATTTGAGATTGGCTCCTATTCGCACTGACGAAAATTTAGATCTTTGGAGTAGAATGGATCTGGATTCAAAAGACTAAGATTGCGATTGATGACAGTTTAATGAATAAAAAATGAAAAAAATTCTTTTTGATGAATTAATATAACATTTATATGAACTAAATTAATACTTTAGTTCAGTCATAAAAACGAACAAAATTCATTTAAAAAATATTTTTTTATTCTTTTTACAAAAGTGAACAAATTTCAATAAAAAAGAATTGAATCAAAGCAATTTAGTTCAGTCATAAAAACGTTACAGTACTCAATCATTGATGCATCCAAAAGACTAAAAGCCCCTAATCAAGACTCAGTCATAAAGAGGTTACAGTCAATCATTGATGCATCCAAAAAACTAAAAGCCCTTCATCAACTCAGTGATGGAATAAACATGGTGAGTGATCAATCGAACACACTATTCCACGTATCATTATTGCAAGAAAAAGTGTTCTCCAGATTTCGTTAGATTCGACAATATGTGTTTGGAAAAATCTTAACCGATCAAAAACACTGTAAAAGATAG
The DNA here is from genome assembly GCA_900406495.1 of Sisymbrium altissimum. Lineage (NCBI taxonomy): Eukaryota > Viridiplantae > Streptophyta > Magnoliopsida > Brassicales > Brassicaceae > Sisymbrium > Sisymbrium altissimum. Next base: position 14,748 of record OVBI01001708.1, read on the forward strand.
AAGAGCTACGAAATGATCAGCTCCCATAATTACAAGTCTTCACAAAAATTTTAGTTGGTTTGAAGGAGAATATCCTGTCTCTTTATATCCTTACATGAGCTTTCTGAACCTTATGTGCTTATTTCATTTATTATATGTTTCATTGATTGATCATGTTATGGCTGAATAGTTTGATTGTTAGGAATATAGGTTTATAAGAAATAACTATTCATGGAAAGTTCTGTCTCAAAATTCTCTTACTCTTTTTCCTTTTTTTATCTTTCATATTAATTTTTATAACTTGAAATCATGTTTAAGGTTTTCATCTAGTTCGTTTGATTTATCATTTACTTTAAAGGATTTAGCAGTTATGAAGCAAAACAAATTATTATTCTTTTGAATAAGTCATCAGCTCACTTCAATATTAACATATACATGGTTTCCACTTAAGTTTTGATCGTATCTGCCACTTTGTTGAGTACGAAATCGCGTTCACTTTGCTTCGTACTGTTCCACTCTGTTTATAGATCTCCAAAATAACTTTTTTTTAGCTTAATTTAATCAATCGGATTTGATTTCCCAACATCGGTCAATAAAAAAATTATATTTTTAATAAGAGACCCCAATATACGCATATGGCAAATTGACCTAACGCAAAATCACTAATGTTTTTTAAATTATTTTTTAATATACACCTACTACAGCCAGTTTTCTATCTGTTTTTTTGTTTGTTTGTTTGGCCTGAAGGGTAGCACCGTAGCAGAGAGACTTACTAGTATTTTTGGAGTTTCGTGGAAATTTCAACAAAGACAATAGAAGAAAGAAACAAAACTTTTCTGGAAGTTGTCTCTTTTGTTTTGTGTTTGTGTGTGTTTTTTCTTTTAATAACATCCCTCTTGTTTTGTTTATTGTAAACATCTGACCCTAAGTTTTTTGAAAAAATAAAAAATTTCTTTTCGAAAATGGAGTTAACTTAATTTTTCGGGAAATAGTGTTTATTTGGTTTCAAAGTCCAACTAAATCCAGACATATGTAATCGATCTAAAAAATAAAGATTAACTCTAAGATGAAGGATATATATAACATGCTAACACATTTTCTCGTTTTTGTTGAAATAAGAACATACAAATTTCACTATAATATACATAAATCTATGATATAAGTGGATCGTATCTTTATATACAGGGGTATAGGGTTTTTGTTTTCCTGATATTGTCTTAGTTTTTTCTACTGGTTCAGTTCAGAAATCAGAACCCTTAAACATTATTTTTATCTTTTTGAACTTTTTATTGACTTTTTATTAATTACCGAGTATTAATAATTTAAAAAGGTTTTCTGCATCATCAACACATCAATCTAACAAGACTTCTGGCTAATTGAAATAATGTATAATCGAGATGATGCGATGACAAAGAAAAATAGTTAACTTTGCTTTCAAAAAGATGTAACGTCCTCTACCCACTAATCAAGTTTATCTTTTGCAGGAAAAAAAAGAAAAGAATTAATTAAAAAATTCAGGGTTCGTTTAAAAATAGTTGGGAAAATAAGGTTCTCTTTGTAATAAACGTTGTTGTCGTTTTCAAAGGGGTGATTTGCAATGATGTTATGTCGGCTTAACAAGTAGTCTCGAGTCGATAGGGAAAAGAAAACAACTGCCAAAAGCTCATGAAAAAATGATGGACCGAAACACTGTTTGCATCAGTTTCAACAGACGGGAGGATACGATACGGCACTCCTTTGTCAGCCATCTCTCTGCGGAGTTTCACCGCAAAGGCATCTCTCTCTCCACATGCGAAGATCCAGCAAGCGATGATGGATCCTCCGAGGAGATTGACGCAGCTATAGCGAAGGCTAAGGTTTCTGTGGTGATTTTATCTGAGAGATCCGTTTTGACCGATCTGTGCCTGAACGAGTTAGTGAAGGTTTCTAAGTACAGGAGTAGAAACGGCCTCCTGGTGGTTCCGGTTTTCTACGGACTCACGAAGTCTGTATTGAGGAAACATTGCTTGCAACTGAAAAAGATGTATCCTGACGATCCGGTAGCTGACTGGCGTAATGCTCTATTGGAAATTGTAGACTTGCCAGGATACGCATCATCTCTTGAGCAAAGGTAATTAACTGTTCAAATTATCTGCTTTGTTTGTTTACTTATAATTATTATTTTTTATATCACAAAAGGCTTTCAATTAAAATGAAAGTTTAGTTAGCAAAACCTTTTCTCTCCTCACACTCTTTCTACAATGTTAATCTTTTTTTTTCTACAAAAAATTTGTTTTTCTTCTCCTCTAGTTCTCTCTAGTTGCATTACAGATCGCCGGCCAAATCTAATTAATTACATACATGCACAATCCAGTTTATCTCAAAGTCATTCATAGATATTGTAGATATAGAATCCATCATCCACATGATTTTTTTTTTGATTGATTATTTTTTTGTGCTTGACATCTGAAAAATAGTTGGATCTCATAGTATAAAAAATAGAATTATAATTTAATTCAAAAAATGTTTAAGGTTTCTTACAATATAAAAACGAGCAAACAAAATTGGTAGAGAAAGATAATAATTACTGGGCTTCTACTCAAAACTTTAACTTATCAACCATCCACAATAGTTTAGTCACTGTTTTTTTGTCCACACTGAACAGTTGTGGATTTTAATCATTTGAACAGTGTGCAAAGTACCTGTTAGAAACTAAAGCTCACAATATATTTATTTTATTAAAACTTGTTTCCAAAATATATTAAGAGTGTAGATCACTCTAAAAATGTAAGGTAAAAATTACGCTAATATGACTTTATATGAGTCATATACAATCGTTGGAGAAAGTAGTTTGAAAGAGAAAGAGTAGCTAACACTTAACTTCCGACATAGGACAATGGAAGAGCAATGTAGAAGCGATATTTAGCTCACTAGAAAACTGTAGCTCGAAGCTAAAAGATAACTCGAAATCCTAAATTGCGAACACCTAAAACTTTAAATTCGAAATACAATTGCCCTAATATTTAATTTAGATTTATTTCTTTAATTTATTTTATATATATATATTTTTTTTCTGTGGGTGAGGTTTCATCAAAAGTGGGTAATTTGGATTTTTACGACTAGTGAAGATAAAAATGACAATGATAATAAGAATAAGAAACCCATCATTTCTAGTTTTGGAATAAATTTGAAATATCTCCGAAAATGTATGCCTAGTCCCGGAAAAAACTTTTACCCATGAATTCTTTAGTCGAGTTTTTTTTTTTAATTCGAAGTTGTAAATAAATCTTTTGATATGTTGACTTGAGAAATCTTTGGCTTAATATTCAGTGATTCCAAACTTGTGGAGGAGATTGTTGCCGATGTGCGTCAAAAGCTTGATCTGGCGGGTAAAATTGGAGTCTACTCAAAATTGATGAAGATAGAAAACTTGATCAACAAGCAACCATGGGGCATCCGAAGCTTAGGGATTTGGGGTATGGGCGGCATAGGAAAAACGACACTAGCTGAAGCAGCTTTCGGACAACTTTCGGGTGCCTATGAAGCATCTTGCTTCATCAAAGACTTCGACAAGGACTTTCAGGAGAAGGGAGTCTATGGATTGTTGGAGAAACACTTGCGGAAAAAGCTTGGCTTAAGCCATCAAGTTACAAGACTGAGCCTCCTTATTGACACATTACGCCAAAAAAGAATTCTCATGGTTCTCGATGATGTGCGCAAGCCACTAGGTGCAACTACTTTCCTTTCTGAATTTGACTGGCTTGGTCCTGGAAGCTTGATAATAATTACCTCCCGAGATAAACAAGCACTTGTACAATGTCAGGTCAACGAGATTTATGAGGTTCACGGCTTAAACAAGTACGAGGCTCTACAGCTCTTATCCCGAAGTGCATTTGGGAAAGATGTACCCGATCAAAAACTCATGGAGCTGTCTATGAAATTGGTTGACTATACTGACGGAAACCCTTTAGCTCTCATCATTTATGGTGAAGAACTGGAGGGGAAAACACTGCCTGAAATGGAGAGTGTTGTCCGCAAACTTAAGCAACGTCTTCCCGACAAGATTTTTGATGAACTTAAGAGCAGCTATGACGCACTAGGGGACAGCGAGAAGGAAATCTTTCTAGAAATTGTGTTTTCCTTCAGGGGAGCGAATATCGACAACGTGGTGCAGTTTCTTGCAGGTTGTGGATTCTTTCCTCGTGTTGGAATCGATGTTCTTGTAGACAAAAGTTTGGTGACTGTTTCAGAAAACAGACTGCAAATGCATAATTTGATATATGATGTTGGCCTCCAAATCATCAAGGATCCAACTGAAGAGATTGAGATGGCTTATAGATTCGTTGATGCTTCCAACATCCAATCTCTCGTTGAAGAGAACGAAATCGGAGATCTCGAAGCAGCACCAACACGGGTAACATTCGTTTGTAACATTCTTATCAATTCTTTAAAGAACTTGCATTTTTATCGAATTAAACCAACCAAACCTTTTCATTTCTTTCAGGGGATTGAAGATATTCAAGGCATTAGCTTGGACTTGTCTAACATAGCCTTCAAAGGTCATATTGCGTTTCAGGATATGTATAACCTTAGATCTCTGAAGGTTTACAGTTCCGAAACTGTAGACAACCCCGTATTATGCCTTTCCGAGGACCCTCATTCTATGCCGCCAGAACTAAGACTTCTCCACTGGACATATTATCCTCTGCAATCCCTTCCACAAGATTTTGATGTTCAGTATCTTGTGGAACTCAATATGCCATTCAGTAAACTTCGTAAACTTTGGGGAGGAACAAAGGTTAGAAACAGATCATATTACATAGTTTACACATAATTTCATTTTTTACCACTTTACCGAACTCGCTTTTATTCATTTCTTGTTTTTTTTTTTTCTTTTTTGCATATTTGTTCAGAATCTTGAGGTGTTGAAAACGATCACGCTCAGCTATTCCCTGCATCTAGTTAACGTCGATGAACTTCAATATTCTCGAAACATCGAGCTAATTGATCTTCGTGGATGCACAAGGTTGCAGATTTTTCCTGACATGAGTCAATCACAACATCTCCGAGTTGTGAATCTCTCAACTTGCATAGAGATAAAAAGTTTTCCAAAGGTCCCACCGTCTATCAAGAAACTGTATCTCCAGGGAACTGGCATAACAGAATTATGTCCTCTTGGTAGCTTCTCTAATCAAGGTCTTGGCAAGCTTGTTTTCTTGAAGCTGAAAGATTGTTTTAGTTTGAAAAGTTTGCCTGACATGATTACTTTTGAGTCTCTCGAAGTTCTTGATCTTTCTGGTTGCTCACAACTTGAGAAGATTCAGGGTTTCCCACAAAACCTGAAAGAGTTATATATGGCCAAGACTGCCGTAAGAGAAATCCCGTCTTCTTTATGTAACCATATCTCTAAACTTGTAACACTAGATATGGAGAATTGCAAAAGGCTACGAGACCTGCCGATTGGAATGTGTAACATGAAATCTCTTGCCACGCTGAAACTATCTGGTTGCTCAAAGCTTGAAAAAATTCAGAATGTACCAAGAAACCTCAAAGAGTTATATCTGGCCGGCACTGCGGTAAAAGCATTTCCATCACCGTTGCTCGAGAAACTCTCTGAGCTTGTTATATTAAGTTTGGAGGATTGCAAAAAGCTTCGTAATCTGCCAGTGGGGATGAGTAAGTTGAAATCTCTCGTCACGCTCAAACTGTCTGGCTGCTCGGAGCTGGAGACTATTATTGATTTTCCTCAAAATCTAAAGGAGTTATATCTTGTTGGCACTGCCATAAGAGAATTGCCTTCTTCTATTGGGGATCTAGCTGAACTTGACACATTAGATTTGAAGAACTGCAAGAGACTCCGATGCTTGCCAATGGAAATGCAGAACCTAAATCCCCTCAAAGTTCTTGATCTGTTCAACTGCTCAGACCTTGAGGTAGTTACATCTTCTCTACCAAAAGTCAGAGAATTACGTCAAGCTCGTACGGTCATGCCACTACAATCAAAACTGCCATCTTCTTTCTCAAGATTCTACGAACAGATGGTCACTTTGTCTCTTTATAATGCACGCTTGGATTATATTCCTGAAGACATACGTTGTATGCCTTCGCTAAAGACATTGGATCTTAGTGGCAACGGTTTCAAAAATATTCCAGAAAGCATCAAGGAGTTTTCTAAACTACTCAGTCTAAGGTTATTCTATTGCAAGAACCTCGGATCACTCCCACAGCTTCCCCAAAGCCTACAACTCTTGAATGCGCATGGTTGTATATCTCTGAGATCATTTCCGTTAGACTTCTTGAAGGTTCCTAGGTACTACATATTCAGTAATTGTTTTAATCTTTCGCCGCACATGGTCAGCGAAGTTTTATCCAAGGCACTGGCTATTGTAGAAAAACACATGGAACCACAGCTTCAGCATAAAGTCGAAAAAGCTCTGGGTTTCAGGTTGTGTCTACCCTCACCTAGAAGTCGAAATTCTAAACTTTATCTGCAACCAGGATCTTCTGCAATGATAAGACTACGCCCCTATTCAAGAAGCAATCTCGTGGGCTTTGCTATGCTAGTTGAAGTTTCGTTCTCAAAGGATTTTCATGATGTTGATGGTTTAGGCTTCAGGTGTGTTTGCAGATGGAATGATAAGAAAGGCTATGGTCATAGAGTTGAGAATATTTTTCATTGTTTGCCTCCAGGAGAAGCTGTTCCTAAGATTAAAAAAGATCACATGTTTGTCTTCTTTGATCTCAAAATGCATCCAAGTATCTTTGAAGGAGATGTCTCCGGTATCTTGGCTGATCTAGTTGTCTTTGATTTATTTCCTGTCGACAAGGAGGAGAAGCCTGTAGGTGATAGGCTCAGGGTGACGAAATGTGGAGTCTATGAGATTAACGATACAGCTGGCAGTACAAGTCGAAACACGATAAGACCATTTGGTTCTTTCTTAAATTTTGGGCTTTCGGAAGATGAAGTTAATATAAGGTTGAGAGTAAACTATTCTGGTTTACAACCGAGAGACAAGGCTTTATTTCTTTACATAGGATGTTTGTTCAGTGATGAGAAAGTTGATCTGCTGGTGCCATTTTTTGCTAGCACTGACTTTGGGACTACGTCTGCACTCGAGGTCTTAGCCGGTAAATCTCTCATACATATATCTTCCAAGGGGGAAGTAATGATGCCTCTTTTACAACGAAAATTGGGTAGAGAAATTATTCGTAGAAAATCCATGCTGCCTGCTAGGACAAAAGAGTTAGTATCTAAGGCTTCCTCTGGCTTGTCTCGTAACCGAGAGTACCATGTTTTTTTGAGCTTCAATGAGAAAGACGTTAGGAAAAGTGTCATTAGTTACTTTATCTACAAGCTGAAGATCAAAAGAATTCGTGCATTGCAAGATGATCAGATCCTAAGACGTTTGCTGACTGGCAAGGTTATAAGAGAGTCAAACATTAATGCGGTGATAGGCCTTGGAGAAGCTGTAATAGACAGAAGAAGAAAGGTAGAACAGAGGAGTCGACTAATGAAGTGAAGAGAGGTGCTGAGCTAAAGGATGATCTGGATAGGCTGTTGAGAGTTATGGGACAATTCATCACATTATATATCTCTGAAAACGTCTCCTTTTAAAGTGGTTTATGGGCAAGATCCTCTAGACTTGTTGAGGTTTAAAGAAGGATCTACCTCAAATTTCGAGTTGGAAACCATGTTAAAAGAAAGAGATGCTATTTTCAGAGACATCAAGGATCATCTGGTAAAGCTCAAGAGATGCTATTTTCAGAGACATGAAGAATAACTAATGCCGACAAATATTGACGAAATCTGGAGTTTCATCAGGTGGGAGCGTTGGTTTTCTTGAATCTACGACCCTATTGACAGCATTCTTTGGCCAAGACATTCTGTCATAAGATTGCAGCTAAGTATTATAGCACTGCTAGTTGCTAAGAAAATAAATGATATGTTTCCCTTGGTGGATTTGCATGAAATTATTTGACTCAAGACATCAACAGCACTTATGCTCCATACACTGTATGAGAAATATAAAGAGAGGTCAAACAAATCCTTCCCAAGATCACCCTCCCTAACCAAACAGTTTTTTATAAGATAAAGGCTTACTGTGGAAAACTGTCTACTAGCAGCAGAAATTGTTAATGGCTATCACAAAGATAAAGAACAAAACGGGTTACTATTAAGGTGGATATTCCTAAGGCTTTTGATACCATCAAATGGGATTTCATCATCAACACAACAATCTCAAATCTTTAAATGTTACTGATTACTGCATCTATTGGTTCACATCCTCCATCACTACTGCTACATTTTCTTTGAGTCCAATGGTTTCATACATGACTATTTGCTTGCGCATTTAGTTTTTAGCCATGAACACTTTATCATATGCTAAATTCTGCAGCACTAGAGGGAGAGTTTGGCTACGTACCATCCATGTGAGGAATCAAAACTTACCCGCTTATGTTTCGCAGATGATTCCCCATCTTCACTGCTGGTTTCTCCTTAGTCTGTCACCAAGATTCTCCAAGCATTCCAGAATCATTATAAAGTAAAGAACATTTTCTTCTCTTCATCAGGGCTTACATAGGTGGAAATCAAAACTTTAAAAGATGATACTGGTCTTTCTCAAGGACTCCTACTAATCAAATATCCGACCGTCTAAAAAAAAAGTCCACATCTACTTATCGACCCTCCACCTCACTGATGACAAGAAACGTATCTGTATGGTCATTAATGGAGCTGCTTCAATGTCAGCTTTGGTCTATGAATCAAATCCGTGATATGATACCAACAAAACTATTGACACAGAATTGTTTCGATGAAAAGGGGTGTTCTAAACACAAAGTCCTAACCTGGCCGCTTCTCATGCACGATCGCTATCAAACTCGGAATCGTCTTAGGGTTTCCAAACGGATCCAGCATGTACGCTCGGTAATCAATTTCCAGAAAACAGAGCCCTGTGTATTTTTATTTTTCGAGTGTCCCTACTTAAAGTTGATACTGGACAGTCTGGACAGAATCTTACACTTACAATTTGTTGGCTCCTTTCCTTTAAGTCGCCAAAAGGTTCGAATCAAAGCTTTTGTAATATTAACTGTGTGTATTTCTAACATCTATTGTGGCCTTCTAAACACTACATAATGAGAGCCTCCATTGATATCTAAATTTTACTTTTTCAAAAATAAGCTTGTATATATTATGCGTAACTTTTTGCACAAATAAAATTAACGTGAACAACAACTATATAAACTGACCTTCAAAACCATAAAACAAAACTACCTCAGCCAAAATATATGATCGTGCTAGTTCTCAGGTTAACTTCGAAAGCCTTTGTATTGCTTAGGATCCATGTTTGAAAAAATCATGTCTTAATTCTTTCTTTTTTGTCGCCATTTGTCTTATTCGCTTTTCAGGAATTTTGGGGTCAATTGTCAACATTTGTCTTGTTCCTTCTAAATACTCACATGGTATAGAAAAAGCAATGAAATTTGGTTTTCGTGGGATACAAGTTAGTATGGGAGTTGATCTTTCCCACTTTTTGTATTGTTTAACCTTTCCAACTTGCATGAGCGCTCTTTATATCCCCTCATTAGTCACCACCCAGCCAAGTATCCAAAAATCATTAGTTAATAACTAGATCTTAAGATTTAGTCGTCGTTTTTGATGAAGCTGCTAATTTTCAATTGCCAAAAAAAATTTTAGTTACATTTACATAGATGGAAGTGGAAACCACGAAGCTTACATGGAGAGGTCAATTAGGCATAGTTGAAAATAATTAAACATAAAAGTTATTAATTAAAATTGTTTTGCCAGCCAAAACATATGAATCAATCATACAAATACAATATACTTCCCCCAAAAATAATACAAACAGTACCAAATTCAACAAACTTAAAAAGCATGACTTGACTTGTTATATGAAACACTTGACTCTTTCTTCACATTTTCCAATACATTTTCAGAATTTATTTTAGGTCTTATATCCACAAATAATAGGTTTTGAAATCGAGATCAATTGTATATATCAATTTCATACTATAGACTTAATCCCAGTAGTTTTCACCAGATAAAATGGTCGATCGACCAAATGAACAAATGTTAATGCTTCAAAGATTAAAAGACTCCATGAACCGAATGTATAACAAATGTCAATGATTAAGTCATAACAATTAAACGGCATTCATATATAAATTTAGATCAATCTGTTAATTTTCATGTGATCATCTGACTTTTGATACACAAATTCCACTATCTTATTAATAAAGAACACTTGCCCAATATCAATCCTATTTTATGTTTCTTGCATTACCTTAAAAAAATCAATACCTTGCACTATGCAGCAACATCAACAATATTTCATTATAAATCCATGAAACTCTCTTCATATGTTTCTCCATTCCTTCTTTATCTATTTCTCTTTCGCTTAATGATTTAACTAAAATCCAGAGATTTTAAAGCCATGATCATTGTGTACTTCTCGTTACCTTTGTTCATATTCCTGGTTTTCCTAGCCATCGGTGGTTGTGTAGGATGCTTCTACATGGGTCGACATCAAGGGATAACTAACGTTGGTGGACCCGGAATGCCAACCGCTTACCCGACCGCACAACAAGCCAATCAAGGTTACAATGCGGGAGCTCAACCTTACCCTCCTAACTATGCTGTCTAATCATTATTTGTGTTCAATGTGCGATTAAAGAATTGTCTTTCTTTCTTGTATTTTGGTTGTGCTATTGTCTAATTTACATTTTGATGATAACTTTCAGTTTGTATCATCAAAGTATTTCCAAGTCATTCTTTTTCCAATGCAGAAAATTTGTTAACGATGTTTGGTTATTCTTTATTCACGTGAACGAGTACTCTAGATAACGAATTCATGTACTAAAATCAGAGACACAGTATAACACATTCGCAAAGCCTTAAATGAAGCATAATCTTATTAGGCATACCATCATGTTGCATTACATGAAACGTTTTTCAAAACCAATTAATCAATCATGAACTAAACTCAACTTGAATCTAAACTTAAATCCTGAGGATCTTCTGCGGCACCTCTGAGAACCACCGTCACATACCGATAGCCGCATGAATGCAACAAGAACGATCCGAATCGACCAGCTCTAAAAACCAAAACACAATAAAAAGCAATTCCACAAATAGCAAAAAATAGTGCTTCCTATTCTCTTGTTATTTAATGGTCAGCAACAAGAGCAAAACCCTAAGCTTTCTTTGAGAACGGTCAATGTACATTAACTTAGTTAACTACAACACTTATTAACTACAGAGGTACAAGATTATATTGCAGAATCAACATTCCTTAGTACAGCACACCACTTACTAAAATGGTTTCTATGAAATTCCAACAAATTGAAGATAAAAGCTTCTTTCTTAATGCTATTATCAAAATATGCAACAGTCACAATGACTATAATTCTTTTGTACACGACTTACAAAGCTTTCTATCCAAAGTAAGATGTGATGAAATTGTTGTAGATCTGTATTAAAAGCATAGCCACTCGCCAGCCTGAATGGAATATGAACATAGACGGTGGGAAAAAAGAAGCTTACGAAACAAAGGTCTGTTAGATAAACATAGCAATGTGTAACTATAGTTTTCTAGTTACAACCTCTATTCTCTACTACCAGAAGCACACAATCAAGCATATTTAACTCTACTACCAGAAGCACACAATCAAGCATATTTAACTCTACTACCAGAAGCACACAATCAAGCATATTTAACTCTACTACCAGAACAACACGATCAAGCATATTTACGTTTGAATTTTCTCATTGCTAAACCAACCAAGAATCGAACTAAGAAGATAAATTGTGGTCCATTTTTTTATGCTATTAGTTTATTACAAACAAAAAAAAAAACTTGGGTGAAGAAACAGAGTTTGCAAGGAAAAACATTCCCAGCTGGAGATTTGGGTATGGAGTAAACTATGCACGTCTTGGTGTCAAGCAAAATCCATCCGTCTATCCTAGAATGAAAGCAGATCCTACACACCTAGTAGCTAGAGTTGCTATCGACATAAACCAAGACCAAGCATTCGTCTTGAAAAGACCCATTACCAGAAAGGGAGGATTTTGATCTTTTAAGCAGCAAGTAATAATAATATATCCGACATAAAAGTTAAAGAGTTAAGAGAGCATTTCGTCCCCAGATATTATGATCTCACAGAGAGAAACTTTGATCATAGAGAAAGTGGAACAACAAACAAATATACAAGTCCAAATATATATAAAGATAAAGTGAGAGAGATGGTTTATTCATAAAGTGAGCTGATTTAGATCCTTGGCTAAAGCTTTCTCCTTCTCCTTCTCCCTCTTCTCCATAAAAGCTTTCCTTAACTCGGCGACAGGTGGTGCTGTAGCCATAAAAGTCTTGAGATTTGTAGCATAGAACTCCATTCTCCGCTTATCCATCTCCGCCGCAAGCTCAGGTTTACCTCTCACGAAATCATCGTGTGCATATTCCAAGTGCTCAGAATCAACTTTTCTAAATCCCTACAAGCAAAGGAAGAAAAACTAATATGTTACTATTAAATATCAATACCCAGTTAACAAAAATGAAACCAGAAAAAGCAGCTTACAGCGGTCTTAAGCCTGTAGGCGAAGAAGTGAAACTTGGTTTGATGAAACTTGTGAATAAAGTCTCTGCAAAATGCTTCATCATCCCAAACGATGAAACTCTTGCCGTTTTGAGACCACGAGATTATTGGATCCGTTGAAGGACGATCCACTATCTCGTATAATATGCCCGCTAAATACTTGCGACTTTTTGATCCGTGCTCACCATGCCGACGAACCATCATACCCCCAAAAACAAACCCTAAAATCAATACACACCAACAGTTTATGTAAATTAGTTTATTCAACAAAAATTTATAAGCTGAGACGAAATCAACAATCGAACGAGTTGCGAAAATCAAAGATTCGACCTGCTTATGTTCCTGCCGTCCGCAACAAACCCTATTAGATCACAGGTGAGGGATCATCACGTTTATATACAGGGAGACGCTCGGTGGAAACTCTTACGGCCCGTAACCGCTTGAAATGCATATCCACTTATACATACACCATCTCTAACTCTACTCTATTTTTTATTTTAAATTTAAAATAATGAACAAAAAAAATTGAAAATGAATAAAATAAATAGAATTGAAAAAGAAGTAAAGTTGGAGTAGATTTATTCTAAAATACATTTTCCCCCCTACTTTAAAGTAAAAATAGAGTCAGATTAGAGTACAATTTAACTTTATTTTAAGGTTAAGTAGAGTTATACATTAGAGATGCTTTAAGTTTTTTCTTTTTTGTTTTTCATTTTTAATAAAAACCTGAATATTAAACCAAACACACTATTCACTTCGGTCTTTATTTTATAATCTGATTCTTCCTTTGTCCTTTCTAAAATACGGTTTTAATCAGTTCCTTAATTTGATGGCGTGCTTGATGAGAATTAATATGCATGTGTATATACAATATCTTTGTCTTACCACCCAAAAAAACTCAATGTGACGACCAAAAAAAAAGTTCCTAAACCATAATACCTTTCTGATTCCCGTGTAACCTAAACTTCCAAAGTACAGCAACAAAGAGAGGGAATTAACCATCCTCTCAGGGAAAGACAATACAAAATAAAGTACAAAAAGTTAAAATGGATAAAAACTACGAAGAACATGACAGCAGATTCAAGTTTTGGCTTGAAAGCATCTAGAAGAGCATCACGGTGAAACCGGAGCAAAGTAACCTAGGATCGTCATCAAGACAGACTCCATTGTAGCTTCTGGTCCATGGTACTAGCTTCTCTAAATGTAATCTTACGTAATACTGTATACATTTCGACTATTTAACATAGAAATATTAGAGGACTAGTTTTCGATTATTTAACATACAAATATTAGAAATATTAGAGGAGAACCTGCGATCGACGAGCTCCACGCCATGAATTCAAAGGTTTCATAAAGGAAAAAGCAAGAGATCTCGCGTTATCAAAGAAACAATAAACTATTTCCCCATATCGAATGCTTGAATGAAAGAAAACAAGACGCTTTAGGCTCCTTATTTACGAGTGCAAACCAGACATTATAGTTCACATTACTGTATTCAAAATGGGCGAACTTTGTTCAAAGAACAAGAGGTACTTCTGATGCGGATATGTTCATGAAACATTCAAAGAGGTCATGTAAAAAGTCAACGGGATTTAGCGGTTCCACGGCCTTTCATGCCCTCGTGTGTTTTCATCAAATTGATTACAATCATAGCTTCCTCAACTTCAAGCCCAGAAACAAGAATCAAACGTTAAAATATCACTCAAGTTAAATCTATCTATTGGATATATGGTTTATACCGGTTATCTTTAATTAAGATTAGTATACCGGTTATCAAGTTGGTTGTGTCTTGTGTATATAATGTATGCTGTAATCTACGGTATGAGTTAACAAAGCTAATATACATTTTCTGTTATTCATCTTCTTACTTTCACTCTCTCTCTTCCTCGTTCTTCAAAGCTTTGTTCAATATGGTATCAGAGCAGTGAATCTTCCGATTTTTCGCAATTCGAGCTTTCATGAGTGCTCCGATTACTCTTTTAGCTCGTTTTCTTCGACTCTTGTCGATTGTTTTCTCTGATTTCTTCATCGGACTTGTCACTTGCTTTTCGATTCTCTTTCTTTTCTTTTGATCTTGTGAGGACTTGTTTGTGCTTTCGTCTATCCGTTAATTGAACGGGCTTTTCTTGGCGAAAGTTCTTTGTTTCACGTTCTTGATAATGGCGACTTCGTCTCCGATGAATCTGACCTCTGCTCCGATCGACAATTACGACAATCCTTACTTCCTCCACAATAGT
>OVBI01001709.1:0-29536 GCA_900406495.1 Sisymbrium altissimum
ATATATACAACTTACATCATGATTAAAAACCATAAAAACCATGATATATCATTCATCTTCCATTTTCCCGAAAGGGATATCGTTTTAGGGAACTAAAATTATGTATGGAACTGGAGGTGCATGGTCTATCAAGGAAAAAATCAAAACAAAACTTATTTCTCTATTTTTTTAAACTATATATAATTCAATTAAACTTCATTTAGAATAGGAATCATTTGATTTCTAGTTATTCAGCTACGTAATAACTAGTTGAACTGATTATCTAACATATATAGTAATCAGCATGTTGGTCGAAGTTGTAGATTAATCACAAACCGAACTTACTTTCCAGCCAATACAAACTTTATAAATACATTCCAGAAACTTATCTAAAATTCGACTTAAAGCTCTTCAAGTATAATTTTTGTTCTGGGGATACAATAAGTTAGCAAAAACTAACGAAACTCCTCTTAATCAAAATTTGTTAGTCAACAAACAAATTCATGCTTGTAAACATTAATATATATATATATATATATATATATCAAAGTTGAATAATATAAAAATAATAAGTCGTGACATGGTGAGTACGAAATAAGGAAATGGAAAGAACGACAAAGAGGTGTGCGGAACTGGGGTTGGTGTCCAACAAAGAAGAGACATCTAATATTATGTTCTCTACGTTGGGATCTTTTCTAAGTGACCCACTTTTGTTTTGCTGTCTTATTTGTATATCTCACTTTCATGATTTCATCCATCTACAACTACAAGCCATGCATCCCCATTTTACCCTACCAAATGCTCTACATCCATACGTGCGTCTCCAAATACATTTTATATGATATGATATTCATATATACATAACACATTCAAATAGATATATATATATATATATATATATATATATCAAATGAAAGAAGAGAAGTGGTTTAAGGATCATACACTTCTATTGCAATTGCTTGTTCGAATTCTGTTTGTGATCTCTCCTTTCCTACAACGAATCATTTAAAGAAAAACTATATACATATTGGCTATGTTTATCCCCATTAGTTTTACTTCCACTCGTACCATCGTACGTGTTATTGATAATCAATTCCAATACATCGTGTATCTCACAGTTTTATTGATCAAAAATCTTTAAGTTTTAAGTGTTGAACCTTTTTGAAAAAATAAAATTTCAAACCCATTGTTGAGTGATCACTATTAAAACTAAAAGACTTCACAACTCCATTTGTCCCAATGTCCTCTTCTATATTTATTTGTAATTAATGATCACATTATTCATTCTTGTAAATATATACGTTATCATAAAAAAACAGTTGTTTTCTTTGGAGCAAAGTTAAACCAGTTAATGCTTCTTTTGTTTCAGTTTCGTTAAGAATTGTTATTAAGTCTGTGTATTCTTCATGGTGTACTCTTCCACCTGCATTTATATTAAAAATCAGATTAAATTTTAAAACAGTAATTTTCTGCTTAAATTTTTTTCAGGATTTTAGGTGGCATATAGAACTGCCAAAAACATCTCCCACCACATCTGTTTCATATTTTGCTATAACTTTCTTGATGTCTTGTTTTGCCACCATATTTTATCGCTTCATCAGTTGTTATCTTAAAACACCAAATCAAACACCGACTCAGCTCAGGATCTATACGCATTCCAATCGACGATTAAACATAATCACTCGCTTTTGCAATTTATAACTCTCGTATGTTTAATCTTGAATGTAAAGAGAAGCAAGAATAAGGAAGAAACTAAAGTCACGAGACTATTTTGGTCATTCAGGAGTTCTTCTTCAATATGAAGAACTACTTTCATGCATGGAGCCACTTTCAATCCAGCAAGTTCCATTAAACGAAGAAAAAACTAACTTTGCAGCTGAGATTACTAGAATAAGAAGACGACTCAGTTAACAACACTTAACAACATCTAACAATTCTGTTCCCCTTTTATAAATAAGGGTTTACAATAATCAGGATTTAATAACCTAATTAAGCAATTAAAGCAGTTAATTGCATCAAGATCGATCGCAACCAACATGGTTAAAAACCTCTAAATCCCACAGAGTGTTTGACTCTTTTGGATGGATTCCAATCGTATAAATATCATTCATTTTTATTGTCTAACAAAAAGATTCATGTAAAACAAATGTCTAGAGTTCTTTTTAATTATACATTTTCCTTGCGAAACTTGAATATTAAGACCAGTTAATATTATATTAATATTGTTTTCTTATATATATTTGCAAGTATCACGTTAAATACGGACTTTAAAATAAATGAAAATTACAGAAAATACGATTTCAATATATAGATCGATGTATTGATAATGTAATATGCACCATATGCACTTTATAAAATATAACAATTGATGGAATTCGCATGATTGATTTCAGGTTCACGCTATGACCAAATGCTTGACAAGTTTTTTTTCCCTAACCCCATATGGGTTGGCGTGATGATGATTAGGCCTAATGATGATGATTAGGCCTAATGATGATGACAGAAGGAAGTACTAATTTAATTATCTGTAAACAATGTTTTAGGCCCTTTTTAGTGTATGCCTTGAAGGTCCATTAATAATCTATGCATAGTGAATATGCTGAAAAGAAATTACTGACTAAAAAATAAATGAATATCTATTACCTGCCAAAGTAAAAGGTACTTAGTAGTCACAAAAGCACAAACACAAATCATGTGATCGAGTAGACTGCCACAATCTTGTTACAAATTTTAAATTTTCATTCGAGACCAACTTTCACGTTTCTCTGATAAACACCGTCTGATTAATTTATAGATAATATTTGCCAACACTTTTATATTTTGATTCTTACTATATATAAAAAGTTATACGCGCATATATGCTGTAACTCGAGTCATGTTCGAGAACAGATGGAAAAGCCAAAGATTATCCTTGTCTGGTATGAAATTGAATGCCTCCCTCATGTAGAATAGACTCTCCATGTGCACTGATTTATTGTAGATTCTTTGTTTTCCCACCTATATATATACATATATTCAATAAAAGATTTAAATAAATAATCCACTAGAGGGAAACACAGTAGGCCACATGCTCATGCTCTTTTTTCTCTCCTTTTTCTTCTCCTGGCCAAGCCAAGCAGTGCTGACATGCTTAAAGATTGATCAAATTTTGGAATTTTGAAATATATCAAAACATTTATCAAATTATTATCTATGATAGTTACAGTAAACAACTCTGTGGATTGATTCATTTGGAAACACATAACATCATGGATTTATTACATCCGCCAATAATACAGATCCTTTCTTTTGGTTACTGATTCGCCAAATTGTTATTTATAGAAAATAGAGAATCTGTATGTGTTGCTTTTGCATGTGATATTTTTGAAGGAAAAATATGGAAAACATGTGATGTCTATGAACTAACTTAATTATTGATGCGTAATGAGCATCTTTGATAGTATTATGAATAATGATATATATATATGTATACATATATATATGTATATGGATATCTATTGTAAGGCGATGGAGAAGCATTGGATCCATTAATTTAATATTTCTTTATTAGGTGTCAATCATATGACCATATCTTTGACTTGAATCTGATCCTATGATTGCATATGTGCTATGAATAAGGCAATTTAGAAGAAAATGATTTATCCTTGGAACTATTCCTCACATTTTTCTTAGGCAAATATAATGAATATTGGTTTTCTTATCAATTAAAATAACTTAATCAAATATTTGAAGAGTGTATAGGAAATGTTTGGTGACAAAAGCGAACGGGAACATGGGATGGACCACACCAAAAGATTAAACTTTCGAATAAAATAAGCGAAGAACAAAAAAAAGATAATATAAACGACAAAAAAAAATAATTAATAGTGCCACCCAACTTGTGGGGAATATCTAAGATGGGATAGTTTGTCTGGGTTGTTTGAGAAAAGGCAATTAAAATTTTTGAACCCGAAAAATCTATTTTCTCTATAAGAATTTTGAACTTATTCATCAAGATTTTATTTAGAAGAATTTTTGGTATTTAAATGTATATGTTAAGAAAAATCCTCTGGATGAATGAGATGTTTGTTATGATTTTCATTGTAACAGGTAAAGCTCAAGAAATTTTTAGATGAATATTTAATCTTAATTTAATTACAGTCTCATATTTTTTTGAAAAAACAACCAATTGTGCTCTTATTTCACACCTTTAATGCGTAATGTAGTGGTTTCTTTGTAGTTAGCATGCACATGTTTGCACCTTTATAGATTAATTTCTTTCAGTGTAATTGTGACAAAAAAAAACAATGATGTATTAAGTTATATTAAACTTTAATCCTGGATTCAAAATACGGGATTGTCTTTTTTTGAAAAAAATTAAATTTAATAAAAATGAGGATATTTTTTTGTTATATTAAATTTTTTTTTGGGATATAATGTGTTTTATAGTTATGAAAGTTTAGGATGTTTAACAATTTTTTTTATGTAGATGTATTTTATAAATTACTAAATTTTAATTTATTCTAAAATGGATGATATTTTTTAGGTTTTTATTTTATTTTTATGTTTGTTATTTTGTAGAAGTCAACATTTAAGATATATGGATATTTTTATTTTGGTATATATGATGGTGTTATATAATTTCTATTAATTTTTTATTTATAGTATAATTATATAATATGACTATAAATTTTTTATGTATATACATATATATTTGTATCCTACTTTTCAATATATTACCTATTGTAATATTTTATTCTAGTAAAATTATTTTAATTTAAATGAATAGAATTTCACATTTATAAAACCTAAATAAGCTAATCCGTCAATTATTAATTTTATAGTTGATATAAGTATTTTAAAAAATTTGATGGAGTAACTCACAAAAACTAATTCTAATTATTTTCAAAGTTTTCTAATTTCACAAAATTATTTTAATATTTTTAATTATTTTTTATTATTTTTTATTTGCTTTATTACATTATATTTAAATTAAAAATTTGTTAAAAATATTTCTTTGTTTGGTGTAAAATTGTTAGAAAGATGATATGCAATGTTTTCGATTTCTTAAAAACATGTTTTGTAAATATTTTATTTGAAAACATATTTAGTTAGTTTTCATAATTATCCTTTTGAAACTTTTATAAAACTACTTCTAATTGTACATAACATTTAACCATTCATGTTTTGATTTATATTTACATGAATCAAGTTTGTTAGATGGATGTGCATTATGTTGTTGAAGCTTATGTGACCCACCAAATTAATTTCACCGCCAATGAAACCACTAGATATAGGTATCAAATGGTATCAACGAAAAAACTCTAGCGTCTTTTTTTTATATATATTTTGATTGATAGAAATTCAACACTTTTCCCCACTTAGAGTTGATTAGAAAATAATGCAAAAAAAAAAAAAAACTTAAATAGAGATGTTTTAAATTGGATCGAAGGTTGAATCGGGTTCGATCATGAACTATATGTATGTATAGAGTATATAGTAAATCCAATAGATAATTTGAACCAGTAATAGAACCATAATAAACCTGCAAAAAATCCAGAAATCGAAGATTACAAAAAAAAATCAGTTGACCTGGATTTGATGTTAAACATTAAAATTCATGTTTTTAATAGTTTTACTTTTTTCTTGTCTGCTATTAAATTTTTTTTTTCTTCTAACAATAGCAAAGATTTTAAAATTTCACCGGATGTTAATATACTATTCATTTTTTTTTCTTTTGAGTATTTGCAACTCAATGTCACAAATCAAATTCAAAGCAAAGGTATATGGCCCTGTTCGTTTTGTCAACGCTGCGACCAGCGATAACGACCAAAAATTACACCTATAATCACGGCAATATAATACCGGCAACCGATTATCTATTGTATCTGTTGTATTTTTAGTCGCTGCGGCAACTAATAGGAAAAAAATCCGACGCTGAAAATAAAAACGACAGCTGCGATCTCTTTTTCATCTCTCTCATAGCTAATCAGCGACTGTTTTTATTTTCAGCATCATTAAATTTGCCTCCGTTATAGCTTTTTTTATACCGTTGCCACTGGTCGCAGCGACCATTGCCAGAACAGGGCTTATATTGGTTTTAAAATTTTATGGGTTCTAGTATATTATTCATTTTTTTCTTTTGAGTATCTGCAACTCAATGCCACAAATTAAATTCAAAGCAAAGGTATTGGTGAGATGGCAAAATACAAAGTAAGTATATGGCAATGTTGTGGCATATTTTTTTTTTTTGACAGTTTTACTTTTCATGTTAAACGAATGCTTTTTTAGATTATGGTTTTTTATATCATGAACATATAATTTGTTAAACATAATTTATGATTTATGATTTATGATTTATGATTTATGATTTTAGGTTTACGGGTGTAGTTTCCTTAGATAGTCATGTGATTGATACAATGGAATGTTGCCGTCAAAAACAGTAAACAAAATTGAATGTTGTTACCATTTCCTAGCTCTTAATGCTAACTCGTTTACTCTCTGGATTTGGATTTGTATTAAATTGTACTAAGCTTCATGTTTGGTGGTATAGTAGTTAAGACTTTCTAAAGAGTTTGAAAAATTACATTTTAATCCCATAAAATGATGTTGTGAATTGGTACGTGTATGTTCATGAAACGTTGAAAGATAATAATAATAACGGTATAAAATAGTATAAATCATGGGTTAAGGGCCTTAATTAATGCCACAAGAATTCGCCTAAGCTCTAAACTGTAGACGTCTCTTTTACTTCTTCAAGTCAAATATAAAGGAACCCTCAAAGTGGAAATAGTAATAATTTCTTTTTAAAAACGAGAAGGTGGAAATAAAAATAATAATTTTAAAACGTATTTTATCTACTTATTTAACAAGAAGAGGAACATGGCCATCTTTTATATCAATGACCTTCGAGACAAACACCATTGCTCCCACTTGGAGAGAGAAAGAAAGAGAGAGTTCTTCACAGCAACTAGAGAAAGGATCCAAAGGGATCGCATTGATCCTAATTAAGCTTAATTATTCCCCAATAATTGTTATATTTTTTCTCAATCGAAAGATGGAAGAAAAAAATGTCCCAAAAATTTGCTTCGTTTTCCGGATCATGCGATCTCTTTGGATTCATCCTTTGGTAGCTTCCATTTTAGGTCCAAGTGTTTAACTACCGGAGAGTTCACCGGCGGGAGATTCTTCAGTGGGTCGATCCAGTCATTTACGACAAGTAATAATACTTTGTTCATACAAGTAAGTTTCAAACATTGTTTCATTTCTCTTCTTAACATTCATACCAAAAATAATATATATATAGCAACTTTCAAAGATTTAGGATACATGCCAAGAATACGAAAACCTGATTATCTTGTTGTTTCCTTTTTTTTTCCCACACCTCTTACTATCTGTATTTTGTGGCATTGATTTGTTTATGTAATTTTTTTTTGGCGAAAAAACTAAAGATGTTTTTGTTGTTGTTGCTATCTTATGAGCAAAAAATACATGCCATGGATATTTTGTTATAGGGTGTTCCTGTTTTACCTACGAACAAATTATTGAAAAGTATCTAGTTTAGTTCAAAATTTATTTTTATTACTTACTTTTTTTTTGTTAAAGCATTAAACTTACTAATTCGAAATCCTAGATCAAGAAAGTCGTTGGATCCCGTAAATTAGTTTTCACACTAGTGAGAATCCGATCCATTTTGACTTTACTCCATTTGTGTCGAAATTAAGTTTGAAAAGAAATAATTAATCTAGAGTATTAACATTAACTATAACCATGAAAAATGGGTGAAATCCAATGTGATGGGGTAATTATTTTAGTCATTGCCGTGCTTCCTTTTTCTTGGTTATTCTTTGAATCTTTCCAGACAAAAAAAAAATGTCTGACTAGGGATTTTTTTTAAAAGAAAAAAAAAAACGAATATGTCATAGCATTGTATTTACTTTGTTTCTAAAAATGACTATCAGATAACTTTACTTGTGGTGTGTGAATGCTAATTTCTGCACAACTTTTCTTTCAAATAAACAACTTTGAAAATAATATGTTACTGTGTAATAGCTGTATATAATATTTACGTATTTATTAATATTGTTTTCCCAACTTTCGCTGTCTAATACAACTCTTTTTTTTTGTAAGGGTAGTTCAATACACTTTGGAACAGAAAATTAAATAGATTGAATTTAGATAGAGAAAAGAAAAATAATAATGATTCTGTTAGAGTAATTTACAAGACTACTCTCGCTGAATTTTAAATGAAAATATGTAACCATTGGTACAAAGTTTCCTTCTAATTATTCGATGCTTTGTGAAAGTGTAAAGAGACTTCCAATACAATGATTTGTCCTCCTTTTATTGAAAAAAATGCTAACTTTTTACTGTAAAGTAATTAATTGATAATGATATTCACTGGTCAAGCTTTCTTTTTCTCCATTGATCCTTTTTAAAAGAATTCCAGCCACTTAAGTGGGTCAATCTACTAGATGTAAGATCTCGATCAATGTCAAATGCATGTATATAAAAAATTTCTTCAAAGAAAAAGAAACATTTACTGCTTCATTGCTTTTACGTTTATAACTTTGTTTTTCCTTTCAAATTTTAATTTTTTTCTACTAATATAAAACGTGCAAGAAAGTATTGAACAATATCAAGTGGTTAAAACGCAAACATGGAAAGATAAAATTATGGTAAGATTGATAATACTGCGTAACATACAGATGCAACCTATTTTGATTACGCAATATTTCACCATGGAAAAAACTCCTCTAAATTCCCCTGAAACTATATCTCCATAACAGAATATGATCATGCAAAGTCTAGAACCTATTTTGGCAGAGGAAAATCAGTCTTCTCTTTTGATTTTCAAGGCCCAGCCTCAGCTCCATCATCTATGTGTTATAGGTTTAATGATGCCTTCCTTCAGCCGGTATATTGAAGGCACATATGAAACGATTGGTCCTGCTGAAGAAGGTCTGTTCATCAACAAATCTTCCGATCTTCGGGTCATCTTTCTTCTCTCATCTCATTGACATAAATACCAGCTGAATCTTTGTTCCCTGTGGAGCTTAAAAATCTTCGGACAACTAAATTTTCTCCACTAACTACTGAGGTTGTAAAACCACTAGCTCCTCATGTTCATGCATGCCCTGAACCAGATTGTCAAGCCAGCGGCTACTACAAATCCCACCTTGATGTGGGAAGCTTCCATTCACAAAGCTCCAGTAACCCATAACTCCCCTCAAGGAGCTTGGGCTTCTCCATTTAAGATTGCAGCTCTCTTTCCTGCTTCGACGAGTGCTGCAGCTTCAAGCTTTCATAATTTTGGGGCAAGTCCATGTCCCTGCTGCAAGTGAGCAATGGCCAGCCGCCCTTTCATCTGCGAGGCAGTGTCTTCGAAATCGGTCAGCACAAGCAATTGTAACTCCTTCCCCGAACTTGATCGTCTTTTTCCAAGAACAAACTCATCTCACCAAAGCATCTTAAGAGTATCCGTGGGCTGCCAAGATGAAATCAGTTTGCAATCTTCGAAGAGTAAATACTCCAATCTATATGAAAGACGTTACTCCGAAGATAGTATTCCAAGTCGTGTTCTTCTAGAAGATATAGAGAACCAGAACCAATCTGTTCTACGTTGTGCCGCTCCTTCTGGTGGGCTCATACACGCTGTAGTTACTCGTATTTGGGGTTGGAAATGTCGTATTTTTACACGCAAACTAGGAGAATCTTCTTACCTATTCCATATCCAGATGAAGCAAATCATGAATAGGTCATTGAGAGGGGCATATGGCATGTGTATGATTGTCTAATGTTTTGATAAAATGGATTAAGTGGATCCACCCTTTTTCGAGGAACTGCTCCCGTTTTTTGCCAGCTCTGAAGCTGAAGTGAGCCAAGCTTTCTCACTCTCCTTGACCACATTTCATTATATATACCATCCTCTGCTTTACAGAGAAAATTTAGATTATAAGATAATAAAGTTAGTGATTAATTATACTAACGTCAACAACATCGTATTCTTTAGGCATCGGTTTGTCAAACTTATTCATCAGCAACCATTTTTTTTGTTTTTAAGCATTTAAACGAACATTGTTTCCATTGGTACCTTAAGGTGCGTTCTATTCCTACCAACACCCATGCATTAATATTAGAGTGAACTATTTTTTTGTCCTGTGCAATAGCTTGTGCAATATCATATTGGTTTAGATACTACATTACATGTATATAAATACTCATACTAGTGAAAATATTCCAATCATAGATCTTTTTTGTTTTTAACAACTTCTATCATAGATCATATTAGTGTGAAGGTCTCTAGAGCTGTATCCATGTTTCTTTAATTAATGAATTTAGTGTTAAAATTTTTCATTAATGCTTATATATTTAGAGGTTTGTAGTTCAAATCTCATTTAAAAAGATTAAAAATACAAATTTATATAAAATTTTCAATGTAATGTATTTATAACTGTTAAATATGAATTTTTATAAAGTAAGTTCACATGGCATCACTAGACATAGATTTTTATAAAACAGTAAATTATTGTACAAAGTTTTGATAGAATAATTTTCATAATTTACAATAAAATAACAAATTGGTATTTAAAAAATCATACTAATGTGGAAAAAATGTAATAAAGTGTTGTCTTAGAGTTGATTTTCTTCTTTTCCATAAAGTAAAATCACAGGTTGCCTAAAAGCTCCTTTTGATTTTAAAATTCCATTTGTAGACTTTTCATATCCTATTTTTAGTTGTAACATTTTTTAAAAAAAACTGAAATAGATGATTGATGTAATCTTTGGAAAGAACTTTGAATTAAATTAAGAATCTGAATGTAGAGCTAGTTCATGGATTTTAATTGATTGTCTGCTAGTTATAACCCTCTAGAAATTAACAATTTTACGTTTCAATTGTTAATATTGCCTAACTACATAATAATAATAAAAATTTAACTTTTTTTTTAACTCTGAAAAATTATAGAATAAAATGCTGTTTAATAAAAACAATGTGGAATAATTTTTTTGTACAATTTGAGAAGTTTTATATAATAGCAGAATATAAATTATCTAAAAATATACATTATGAATCCAAATGATAATGCAAACTAAATATATTTTATAATAATTCCTAAATATTTGTAATTAATAGCTATTAATATTTATTTAGGAGCTTTTTGTATTATTATCATATATTTAAATATTTATAGTTCAAAAATCTATTATTGTTTACTTAGGAGTTTTTTGTATTATTATCATATAATATAATATGAAAAGTTAATTTTACAAATAATCTACTTAAGAATTTTTTTTAATTAAACTTGTTTTCTTGTATTATTTTTTTAAAAACATAGATCTATGTTTTGGCCTTGTGTTTTTTATTCTATAACTTTTCTGGTTAATAAAATATTTTATATTAACATAATTATACCATACGACGGTTTATCAATCAAAACTTGAATTTTAATTCATTAATTTGGAAAATTATTGTTTAGTTATGCAGATAATCAATAATGTTTTATGTGCTTTATCGTATCAAATTTTTTAAAAATAATAATTTTATTTGCCTTTCATTTATTCTGAAGTAAACATGATTTTTAGGAGTTTTAAAAATAAAACAAAACAGAAAACGTAATTATGTGATAAACTAATCAAAACAAACAGTGTATTTTTAGAGTACTTTATACATGTATATTTTTAATAAAATGAAGATTTTTTTTAAATGAAGATATTACTGTTGAATTATCACTTGAAAGGTTAATTGCTGAGTTATCATCTTCAATTTGCGGTTACCGGTATAGTGGCTTGGGGATTTTTTTTTTTTTTTTTTTTTCCNGTTCACAGTGGCTTGGGATAAACTTCGGATTATGCCAACAAATAGGAGATATGGCTAAAGTCGAGTCACATATATGTACGAATCTACTTGCTCTTTTTTTTTGGGCAAGTACGAATCTATTTGCTAAATAAAAGAAAAAGAGAGAACATTCGCTACTTTAACCAAGTGGTGGTGGTCTAGTGGCTTCCACTTGGGGAGGAGTCGCCCTGTTGGTCTAGGCCAGGGATCGATTCCCCTCAAGTGCGAAGTTGCTAAACATTTCCCCATTTGGCCACACGGATATGGGTCCATGCTTTAGGGCCCATTTGCAAACCCGGAGAGAGGGTCTATCCATGGGCTGCACCTCCCCTGGGGGGATTAGTTGGGNCATTCGCTACTTTTAAAAGATAATGTCATGAGAAGTCAAAGGAATATAATGCCATTATCGTTGGTCAAAAATAATTCAAATAAAAGATGTTAGCTTAGCGTTTGCGCTTCACCTTCACCTACTATTCTTTGACTTTACAAGTTCTCTTTATAACTACACTGGTCTTTTAAAATTTTAACGAATTGGACTTTACGAAAAAAGAAAAAATGCCGACGTACTCACGTAACAAATTTACGAAAATGTGTTGCTTTATCATAACCCGTTCATATCAACATATCTTTAACTGCAAAAATGATTGACTTTCCAAAAATAAACCAATTATGAGATCCTTGATATCAATATTTTAATGTCAAAGATCTTTTTTTATTAGAGAGAGAGAGAGCGAAAAAAAAGAAAGTATTTTCTTCATAAAAGATTCACTGAAAACGTTAAGCTGCCCATTTTATAGGATATCGTGCCATATAATTCAGACACAGAGAGACGTATCCATCTTTCTGACCCATCAATTAAAGTTGACCGAAAAGATCAAACACCTAGAAAACAGAATCCATCTTTTCATTCTCATCGACTCCAGTTCACACTTTTATAATTAATGGAATAAATTTGTCCATTACGAATCTTGCTTGATTCTTCTTTCTAGCCGATAAAAAAGGAAGCAGTCTTTTTGGAGAGCGAGCAACATATTTTCTCGAAATCCAAGGAGGAAGACATAGATATTTAAGCTGAAAATTGGAGAGAAGAAAGTGAAGGGTTTTCGGAGGCAGAAAGACAAGAATTAATTAACTGATTCTTGTCGGAACCATGGATACGAATGAGGCTAGAAACCGTAA
Organism: Sisymbrium altissimum; assembly: GCA_900406495.1. Classification (NCBI taxonomy): domain Eukaryota; kingdom Viridiplantae; phylum Streptophyta; class Magnoliopsida; order Brassicales; family Brassicaceae; genus Sisymbrium; species Sisymbrium altissimum. Next base: position 12,974 of record OVBI01001709.1, read on the forward strand.
AGTCGTTGCAGTGGAACAGTTCGATCTCGAAGTCCCTGAGACCGCTCATCAGATTAGCAGCGGTTCGGACTTCTTTATCTTTCTCTTTGGCTTTTTCATTTAAAAGTTTGTCCTCTTTTGTTTTGTTTTTCTCTCTCTTATTGGGTTGTTATGCTGAACCAACTTGTCGTTTATCGCGTGATCTCGAGCCTTTTTTAAAGAAAAAGTTTTGTTTTGTCTTTGGAACACCGAAGTGTATACTCAATCGAGGTCTGGGGATTGATGCTCCTTTTTTAATTATACTTTTTGTGAGAATGATTAAACCTCAGAAAGAGTCTATTTACTATTTGTCGTATTTGTCAGATTAACTGAAACTTTGTCAGTTAATTTTTACGCACATATGTCACTGATGCATGTTTAGCTTAGTGTAATATCTATATTTCAGCTGCCCAAAACTGAAACAATAAGCAACTGATGACTTCTTTCCAAAAGTTGTTGTCTTCGGTGATTTTGGCTGTGTACACTTGTGAAAAAAAAAAAAATGCTCTCTTTGATGATTTTGGCGGGACCCTCTTATGAAAAAGTGCTAGCTTTGGTAATTCTGATGGTGCCCTGTTGTGGCAAAATGTTGTTTTTGTGATTTTGGTTGACACCTCCACCCTAGACTCTGTTTTCCTTTGCTTATATGCCCTTGAGGGTTACATTTGGCATTGAAGATTAGTACACGAGTTGGTATTTGTGTGTAAGCTTTTAACTGTTGAGAAATTTGCACAGATTCATGGTTTCAGGTAGCATTTGTCTTGACAACCGGTATAAACAGCGCCTATGTGTTGGGATATTCCGGGACAGTCATGGTTCCTTTAGGTTGGATTGGTGGTGTGGTTGGACTCCTTCTCGCTACTGGAATCTCCCTTTACGCAAACTCTCTTATCGCCAAGCTTCATGAGTTTGGTGGGAAAAGACACATTCGTTATAGAGATCTCGCAGGCTTCATCTACGGTTAAAACCTCACCTCTCTTACTCTCTCTCGCATTTACACTGTTAGTTTGGTTCAGTTTACAAGAAACGTATTTACTTGATTGATCAGGTAAAAAGATGTACCGTGTTACATGGGGATTGCAATATGTCAATCTCTTCATGATTAATTGTGGCTACATCATACTCGCTGGTTCCGCCTTAAAGGTACGACAACAACAACCCGGTTTGTAGGTTTAAAGTTAGTTTCCCTCATAAGTCTTAATTGTTCTGTTTTGTGCATTGTGTGCAGGCTGTCTATGTACTTTTTAGAGATGACAGTGTCATGAAACTGCCTCATTTTATCGCCATCGCGGGTGTTGTCTGTGCCATTTTCGCAATTGGTATTCCTCATTTATCAGCTCTTGGAATCTGGCTCGGAGTATCAACAATCCTCAGCTTGATCTACATTGTTGTTGCAATAGTTCTTTCAGTTAAAGATGGTAACTTTCTTGAAGCTAAAAAACTCAAAATGATTCCATATAAACCGAAGAACCACTGATTAATTGATGTATCTGTATTGTTTTGTCTGTTTGTTTGTAGGAGTAAACAAACCTTCAAGAGACTATACCATACAAGGATCATCAATAGACAAAATATTTACCATAACAGGAGCTGCAGCAAATCTAGTTTTTGCATTCAACACGGGAATGCTCCCAGAAATACAGGTCTCTCTCATCGATAAAATTCATCTATTTTCATGCTATAATCTTTTCACCGATCTTGATACTAATATTTGTGAAATGATTAGGCTACAGTGAAGCAACCGGTGGTTAAAAACATGATGAAGGCTCTGTATTTTCAATTCACTGCTGGTGTTTTACCGATGTATACCGTTACATTCATCGGTTATTGGGCTTACGGGTCCTCAACATCGACTTATCTGTTAAACAGCGTCACTGGACCTCTCTGGGTTAAAGCACTCGCTAACATTTCCGCTTTTCTCCAATCCGTTATCTCTTTACACGTAAGTTTATCTTCCTCAACCGCTATTTAGACCTCGATCGTTTCAAACGTCATTTTCTTCTGGACGCTTTTGCGTTTACATGAATTTTTATTCTCATTCAAAACAAAAAGAGTATACATCTTCAACGCTAATGTTTTGTTTTTAATACATTTTTTGGGTAGATTTTTGCAAGTCCTACATATGAGTATATGGATACAAAGTTTGGAATCAAAGGAAGTCCATTGGCATTGAAGAATCTGTTGTTTAGAACAGTAGCACGAGGAAGCTACATTGCGGTGAGCACTCTTCTCTCTGCGCTTCTGCCATTTCTTGGAGACTTCATGAGCCTAACGGGAGCGATAAGCACATTCCCTCTCACATTCATCTTAGCAAATCACATGTATCTTGTAGCTATGAACAATAAGCTTACTACTGTTCAAAAGCTATGGCATTGGCTTAATGTTTGTTTCTTTGGGTTAATGTCGCTTGCGGCTGCAATTGCTGCTGTTAGACTCATCGCTGTTGACTCCAAGAACTTCCATGTTTTTGCTGATGTTTAGAAAGCCTTCTATTTTTTGTCGTCTCCCGCATTGTTTGCGTTGTAATCTATATATAACGAGATGATGAAAAATTGTAATCCTTTTATTATTACTTCTAGTAGTTTCCTTACATATGAAGAAAGATTTCTAAATCGTAAATCGCTTTCTCGGTTTGGTTTGACAATTCGGTTCTATCAGCAAAACAATTCTCAGAAAGAGCACTTACTTACCCAAAGTTAGTGCTCATGACCTTAATGGATTCTTCTATACCTTCACCTTTTGTTGCCAATTGCAATGAGAGCAGTTGCCAAGTAACCTAGCAAGAATGGTCCATACTGTGTGGGTGTGGAGTATTTGCCAATAGTTTCTGCCGATAGCTACGATTCTCTTGTGGGCCACGGTCTCAGTTTGGACTTGAGACACCAATTCAAAAGGACATCATTGTTTACTCTTTTTTCTTTTCCATCAAGAAACACATACGCTGCAATCGAGAAACCTAGGGAGACCTCAACAAAAAACCGACCAAAACACCTAGAGTCCATAAACTTTTCTGAAAATTGAAACTGGTTCATTCTCTCGCTAGAACATTGATGTTATGCTCTGCTCTAGGAAACAGAAAGCATATCAATCTTCTGTAGAATCACTAAAGATAGAACCAAAATTTTCCATGTTACGTAAAACTATCCTAGAACCTAGTGTTGTCTTGCAACAAAAGATTATAAAAAGTTAATGTGCACCCAAAGAAATAAGGAAGGAGAAGAAAAATGAGGAAGAATTTTTTTATATAAGATTTGAATAATGGTTACATCTTGACTCCGGCCCAATGTACTATTATTTGTTAATTGAAATAAAAAGTCATATTTAGGCCCAAATATATAAGATAGCCAGACAGAGGCCCAATAAATAAATACACAGCGCTTATTTATGAGGCCCAGTAAATAAATATACAGCGCTTATATATGAATCCACATATATAAATGTATATATATTGTTTGACCTAATATCGAAAGCTAGGGTTCTTCTCTGTAATTCGCTCGCCGGCATAAAAGAGGCAGAGAGGTAGAAGACACAGTACCACCAGGTTTGAAAATGAAGGGACGCCAAGGAGAGAGAGTTAGGTAGTTAGCGTTTCGAACATGAACAGACTTCTCTCTATGTTTGTTCTTTCAGCTTGAAATCTGTGTGTAGTCTGACGAAATCTGTGTGTTTGCTGTTTTGCAGATTGTATGTTCGAGGAACAGTCCTCGGTTACAAGAGGTAGTATAAATTCCCGTCTTGCCCTTCTGTTTTCTTAATGTTTTGGAACTCTATGATGCGTTTGTGGTGGGAGATTGTGTAGTGGGTTTAAAGTTCCAATATTCACTAGTTAATTAGAATGTTTATCTAATGTATTTGGATAGCAACAAAGATTAGGATTTTGGTTCTTCATTAAGCATCTAATTGTCTTCTACTTCTCTAGTAATCTGTAGGCAATTAAATGAAATTTCATTACCATTAGTTCTGCTGTTTGTGTTTTTGTAGTTACATATGCTCTTATAATGTCTTTGTGTGTTATATAGTCTAGATATGTTTTAAGTCCGTATGAAAGGTTCTGCCTTTTGTTTCTGATTTAGGTTCTTCAAATGATTCATTTTGAGCTAGTTGCTTGTAGATCATTTAGCTCTTAAGCAGTTGTTTTACCACCGTCCTTTTTGATTATATAAAGCGGATTTTAAGCTTGATGGATTTACTAACTGGTACCTGACTTTTCACAGGTCCAAGTCGAACCAATACCCCAACACTTCCCTCGTCCAGATTGAAGGTGTGAACACTACAGAGGAGGTTAACTGGTACAAGGGAAAGCGCATGGCTTACATCTACAAGGCCAAGACAAAGAAGAACGGTTCCCACTACCGTTGCATCTGGGGCAAAGTCGCTAGGCCTCATGGTAACAGCGGTGTTGTCCGTGCCAAGTTCACTTCAAACCTACCACCAAAGTCAATGGTAACTTCATTTCCTTGGAACTTATCTTCGTTAATTGGATGTTTTTGTCTAAATGCTTAAGTTTTGTGACTCATCATTTGTTTTATGTTGTGTTACTCGCAGGGAGCTAGAGTCAGAGTGTTCATGTACCCAAGCAACATATGAGGTAAACACTATACATCGATCTTGGTTGCTTAATCCTTTTTTATTAAGATTTTATTGTCACTGTAACTCAAAACTCAACAGTATATGTTCTGCACTGATCCATTTACCCTGGGATATTAGATTAGATTAGCCTGGAATGTAATAGTCCATGATCTTGTCTCTGTTTCAACTTGGATCCTGATTTGATTTTGTGATGCAGGAATTGAAGACCTGGATTTCATTTCACAACTATCAGAAGGAAGCTCCCAATATCATTTCTCAGAAGCTATAGTTTATCATTTATTCACTTTTTGTCCTAGACTCTGTCGGTTTTGTTCATCTTTAGACGAAGTAACATTGTTTTTGATGGAATTCGAGCAAAAAAGAAATGATCTAATTGAGTTCCCAATTTGTTTTCTCTACTACCGATTCCATTTATATCCTTTCTCTGAATACCAAAATTGTTGAAGAAATGAATCATGGTCAAAATTGATTATATCTAAATGTAAAAAAAAAAATGTTAGCTTGTTATATTCAACCTTTTCTAGGTCTCTGAGTCATCAATAATATAAAACATTCTTTTGACTCAGCAGAGACGGTCACTTGTCGTCGCGTATATATTTTTAAAAAAGTTTTTCAATAAACAATTCTATCTTCTCTGTGACGGGAGCATAATAAATTTTGCTTTTGGTAAACGAAAGTGCAGGAATCTACAAACAGTATAAAAGTCATTAATTCTTGCGGATAGCATTAGATGTGTTAGATATTTTAAACTTTGAATAAACGATGCAAAAAAAAAAAAAAATCTAGTAATCATGTACCTAATTTGGAGTTGTTACAAACTGGAACATTATTCCAGGAGAATAAAGTTAATAAAAACAGATAATTAATCCCCTTTATTTGGTAAAGATACAGTAAGATAAGAACACAGATTTGTTGTTAAATATCATTGTTTTTTTATTAATTTGGAAACTATAATCTTGAATTGTTTTGCTGTTACAATTCGCTAATTAAAAAAATATAAAAAATTAGTACTATGAGATAATAGGACAAGCCAAAGTGGAACCCCACTGTCTCCTCCAGCAAAAAGAAAACATAAAAAGGAGAGAGATTTTAACCCAATCTCCGATTTTTATTCTGCTGGATCATCCTCCTTCTTCTCCTTCATCAATCGTCATCGCTTTGATCCTCCATTCTCGTAAGATTACGTAGAAAGCTCTCTCCTTTACTAAGTTGACTTCCGCCTTCTGTCTCTCTCATTCTTGTTAATTTGGCGTTTCTTCTTTTTGGGTATATTTTGCAGCTTCGTTCGTTGGAGGATCAGATCTTGGAAGGTCTCAGCTCACGGAGAGGTAACAGATCCATCCTTTGTAACAATATCTCTCTATGTTTACGATCTCATTCTATGGAGATCGATTATGTTTCTCCGCTTCTTCAAATTTTGGTCCTTTCACTTAACTTGTGTTTGAAACAATATGGATTCAATGAGATCAATGGATCAATTGATTTGGAGCATTTAAAAGAGTCTTCTTATGTTACCTCATTGGCTTCTGGATGTTGAAATTTGAAGGAGAAGAAGAAGGTGAGGAAAGTAAAAGGCAAAGACTTTGAAGGATGTCTTTCACAGGAACTCAGCAGAAATGCAAGGCTTGCGAGAAGACTGTGTACCCTGTGGAGCTTCTCTCAGCTGATGGAATTAGCTATCACAAGTCTTGCTTCAAATGCACTCACTGCAAAAGCAGGCTTCAGGTATTTAGACTTTCATCTTTGTGTTTGCTGCTTTTGGCTGCACGAATGAGTTTACAAATGTTCCATGTTCTTGCTTATATGATGTATCATTGTGTCTTCTGTTTGATGATTTCAAGTTCTACAGCTGCAAAATTGGAATTGCTCGTTTTACCAATAAGCTGATCCTGATAAAGTGTGGATCTTTTTTGTTTCAGCTTAGCAGATATTCATCAATGGAAGGTGTGTTGTACTGTAAGCCTCATTTTGAGCAGCTCTTCAAGGAGTCTGGTAGCTTCAACAAGAACTTTCAGTCACGTATGTTATCTTCTTGCTGCTGCTTTCGATCTAATCTTTAGCTTTGCCCTTTTTGTGGCTCTCCTATTAATCTGTCTTGGAACTTTTCTTTGCGCACAGCTGCAAAACCGGCTGAGAAATCGAGTCCTGAGTTGGTAAATTTTTCTTTATCTGGTTTTGACAGAAGCTCTTTAGATACATTCACTCAGATTGAACTTTTCTCTTATATCGCCTTTGTTTGTTCTCAGACAAGGACCCCTAGCCGAGTTGCTGGTATGTTCTCGGGCACACAAGAAAAATGCGCCACATGCAGTAAAACTGTGTATCCTATCGAAAAGGTTAATATTTCCATCTTTTATTGATTGCTCTCTTTACTCTTGCATTTTTCCATTAATTTTATCCTTAGAATCACCTTTCTGCCCTCTATGCACCTATGTGGCAATACATTACAGTAAACCATAGTTTGATCTTTTGCAAGGATCCTCCTATTCTTGCTCTTTCGTGTTGAGGATTAAGTACAATTTCCCCTAATTACTTGAACTTGGAAGATAATGTTTATGGAACATATGCATAGACCCTGGAACTTAGATTCGTTTTGCATTAGTTTGCGCTGTAAAAGGAAACTCAAATACAGATTCTCACAGCTTTGTCGTGTGCTTGGTTCTCATAGAGTCACCTGAGTAGACTATAATTCTCTTTCTTGGTGAAATATTGACATCATGACTTGATATGAAATTCCTTTCCAAATGTTTGAAAGTGCTTTGGTCATAAACATCCGTTTTCATTTTTGAAAACTGCAGGTAACAGTGGAAAGCCAGACATATCACAAATCCTGCTTCAAGTGCTCACATGGAGGCTGCCCAATTTCGCCTTCAAACTACGCAGCTCTCGAAGGAATTTTGTACTGCAAGCACCATTTCGCTCAGCTTTTCAAGGAAAAGGGAAGCTACAACCACCTAATCAAATCTGCTTCCATCAAACGCTCTGCAGCCGCTGCAGTCGCCGCTGGTACACCAGCAGCCGCGGTTCCTGAATCTTAAATTCCAAATAATTCCTCTCCTCTCTAGTCTAAATTGAAGTCAACGCCAAACTGATTCAGTTTGTTTTTTTCCTTTGTGTCTTTGTGTGTGAGTGTGTAATCTATTATCCTTTGATGTTCTTCGTTTCCATTAAGCTTGTTTGTTGTCGTGCTTTGGTATCTATAAAAAAAATCTGAGACTTTCCTTTTGGAAAACTTCTTTCAGTATATTTAGCTCTATATTGTCATTGTCAAGAAAGAATGCAAATAGAAAGCCACTGAGTGAGCTAGAGGGTATCTATAAATTAGTACCGGTAAACTCGACTGTGGGTCAAAGATCTACCAGAGAGGACACGTGTACTCCCGTCAACGACTGGGGTTTACGCGTAAGTCTACAGTATCAAATATAGACTGGAGCACACAGAATCTCTAACTCCTCTAACAGAATCCTCCCGCCCATTCTCGCACTCACTTCATCTTCAACCTCTCTTCGTCTCTTGAGCGATTCTCTCAGTTTCCGATTTCTCTTTTCTCTCTCTCTTCCAAGAAAGTAAGCGAGTGAAGAAAATGAACTCTATCGCGTTTTATCTCCTCCTCCTTATCTCCATAACCGCCGTCGCTACCCCGCCGATCACCTCCGCCACGACGATCGGAGTCACCTACTCGACTCCAGCGTCAATCTCCAGTTCCGTCATGATCTCTCCGGATAGAATCGCCGCGAAAGTCGTCTCCATGAAGATTCCGGCGGTGAGGCTTCTCGACTCAAATCCGTCGATGATTCGCGCCTTCGCTTACACGAACGTCTCCCTCTTCCTCTCCGTTCCCAATCCACTCGTTCCACTCCTCGCGTCCAACCGTTCTCTCGCCATGCGTTGGGTGTACCGCCACGTGCTTCCTTTCTACCCTCGCACCAAGATCTCCATCATCTCCGTCGGCAACGACGTGATCTCATACTCTCCCGACGTTTCTCCTTTCCTCCTCCGAGCCATGCAGAACGTTCATCTATCTCTCGCTGATCTAAGAATCTACAAGATTTCGGTTTCAACCACGTTCTCTTTCTTCAACATCGTCCCAACGGCTTTCCCTCCTTCCTCGGCTCAGTTTCAACAACCTACCGGAGAAGTCATCATCAGGCCGATTCTTCAGTTCCTCGAAAGAACCAACTCGTCTTTCCTCGTCAATCTCTTTCCCTACAACATGTATCGTACCAGCTTCTCGATTCCAATCGGTTTTGCTCTGTTCGAAGAGTTCCCTTTCAACTTCAGAGACGATCTCACCACTGGAGTCAGATACCGTAACCTCTTCGATATGATGGTTGACGCTGTGATTAGCTCCATGGCTGTGATGGGACACGAGAATCTTCCAGTGATTGTGGCGGAGACTGGATGGCCTAGCTCCGGGATTGATGCTGGTGAAGTTGATGCGACGTTGCTTTACAGCGAGATGTTCTTGAAAGCTTTGTTAGCTCACCTGAGAAGTGGATCTGGTACACCGTTGAGGAAAGAAGGTGTTTCGGAGGTTTATATCTTTGAGCTCGTTGAGAAAGATGCTAAGCAAGGGGTCAGGAACTGGGGACTTCTTCATCACAACATGACCAGCAAGTATAGCTTTGAGTTCTCGGATGGTATAGGCAAAGCAAGAAGATTCATGGAGCTTTTGATTGGATTCTTTGTGGAGGTGGTGATGCTTTATTTGTTCATGTAGACGAGAGGTACTTTACTATCTCTTGCTGCTTCTCTGATGCTTTTGGTTCTTGAGTGGCTACTTGTTTGCTTTGTGATGAAAATGTTTGAAGTTGCATATATCAGTTTGGTCTTAGACATTGAAACTATAGAAGATATTGAGGCAATTGTGTGTGCACTTTTTCTAATCCTGAGATTGATCAATGGCAGAGAAACATGTTCATCAGTTCCAGTGAAGTTGCAGCACACCAAGAATCATTTGACAGAGCAACGATGTCTTTTGATCTTAGCTTGAAATCGTAAGTTTGTATTTTTGCGGTTTTGCTTCTTCAATATACTTACTATACTTCCCCTCTAAAACATTGTCTTGTTCTATTATGAACTGTAAAGAGAAGAAAAAGCCAAATGTTTACTCATATGGACCAATGTGGAATTCAATCCCTTGGAGACGCAGTATAGTTCTTTACTTCTTTTGCCTCAAATATGACACATTGTGTGTGGATACTCATTGCTATACCTATTTTTGTTTGACGTTTTGTTTTCTAATCGAGAGAGCGTGGTAACTTGCAACTTTGTTTTTGTTTCCACCACTCCTGTGTTATGTTTCAGCCATGTTTGCTTATTTTTTTCAAAATTTTACTATCCCTTTTAAAAGAATTCACATTTGTTTAGTTTCTTTTCATAAATCGATGTTAAGAGTATGTTACTTTCAAATTCAAGTGGCCAACTGTAAAGTGGTCTAAGCCGTCTAGCTACTTAAATTTGAGACAAACCTTACAATACCAACAATATTAGTCTGACCCTGAAGCTGAATTGTCGTTAAAATGAAACCCAGATCATTGGTAATTTGAAAAGACCAATTAAAATATCTGTGAAGCTACGCTCCAAATAAAGAGAAGGAGAATCTAAGAACATGAGTCATGAGGCATGGATGTTCTTAGTTTCAGGGTCAAATGCTACAACGCTATTGTCCTCAACAAGAAATGCACCTGAGCTCGTCCCCAACTATAAACATTACCTATTTTTTTATACAAAATCCGGAAGACAACTATTATGTCGAATGCTACAACCCTATTAAATTTTACGAGAGCTGATCAAACAACACTTTCATACCCTAGATCGAATAGTCAAGACACGAAACGTCTGCCGTTTGCGTCTTAATAAACAAATTCCCTGACAACACTACAATTGGAAAAGAAAATATCACAAAATAATAGAAGTCAAATGTATTATGTTTTCAACGAAACTTTGTGAAGACCTAGGAGATTAGGAATCAGGTGGTATAATAGAAGTTTCAAAGTCCACATTTGGGAGATATGTTAGAGAATACTCGATTAGTTCTTGATGTTTTCCTATTTTAATAAAACGAATTCAATCGTTGACAGAAAATTAAAGTAGAAATAAAACGATTCAGTCTGCAAGAATATTTTTGACTTCAACCTCATGTTCATTATCTTCATTTCTTTTTTTCTCGGAAGTTCACCAGAATAGTTCTTGAAAGCTATCCTACTTAAATAATGATAATAAAAGTCAAAGAATGAGACATTGACAGGATGAAACTCATATAAATATAGGTCTATAGATAATAAACACAAAAGCATCTTGTTCTTCTTAGCTAGTGATAAACAGCAACAACAAAATGGCAATTCGTAAATCAATTCAACACAAGACTCAAGTGTTACTATTACTACTAGCGATTCATATGCATATCCAAACCGTTTGTTCAACCACCGAGCCCTCTGCCTCACTCGCCAATCTTAAACATAGTTCCGTCACCGGATATAAACCGTCTTCTGAGATCAATTTTCCGGTTTGGCGGCGGGAGCTTAGAAGCGGTGGAGGTGGAGGTGGAGGAGGAGGTCGGGGTGGTGGAGGCGGTAGCAGCGGAGGTCGTGGAGGTAGCAGTGGAAGTCGTGGTGGTGGAGGCGGTAGCAGTGGAAGTCGTGGTGGTAGCAGTGGAAGTCGTGGTGGTGGTGGTAGCGGAGGGAGTCATACCGGCGGTACAAGCAGCGGTGACTGCGTCAAGCACTATTGTCTGTCTAATAGCCTATTATTATTCATTGGTATATTAGGCTATTTGGTTGGTGTGTGTTAGAAAGTTTTAAACAGTCATTGAACTTTTTCTTAACTAAATATAAATGTTGGTGTGTGTACATAAATGTTGATTATGTGTTTTGGTAACATTGACGCTCGATTTGGAGTAGTCTTTTCTGTGGCGGAGGTAGCGGAGGGAGTGGTAACGACGATGGAAGCAGCGGTGACTGCTTCAATCACTTAGGTGTGTCCAATAGCCTATCATTCATCCGTATATTAGGCTATTTAGATGTGGAGTGTTAGAAAGTTTAAAACAGTCACTAAACTTATTTTAAAATCGCATATTTTATGTTGATGTTGATTATGTATTTTGGTAACATTGATGCCTAATTTGTAGTAATATTCTTTTGTATCGTATTTTTTTTTTTCACTTTAGGAACCATATTTGCGTATCGCCATTTTGTTGTTTGAATTTACAATGCGGACCAAACCATAGTTTGAATTTCTTCTTTACGATCATCTTTGAAAATATGTTAGATCAAATCCGCAAACATACGCACATTCTTAAAAATTTCAAACGATAAAAGTATGTAAAAGGTCGTCTAAAATAGAAATAAGAATCAACAATCGTTTCTTACATATTTGAACATTTCTACAATATCTTTACATTACTCTTTATATACATAAACCTCATAAACACAATCAATAAATCAGAGTGGCGCAGCGGAAGCGTGGTGGGCCCATAACCCACAGGTCCCAGGATCGAAACCTGGCTCTGATAGAAAAGGTTAAACATTTAAAAAACTTCTTTTAGCAGCAAAAATAAAAGACAAAAATCTTAAATTTTTTAAGGGTAATAACCGAACCGAAATCCAGCGCGTAATTGGACCTTACCGATCTTTATGATTCATCTCGTTTCTATTACATAATCTCAAAATGATAAAAAGGACCATAACCACACAATAAATGAATGATGGCAAATCAAAGCCTCAACGCATCTCTTTGCCTCACTCTCTCATTGCCCAATTGTCCATCACCAGAGCCGTAAGCATATCTACTCGGACTGCCACGTGGCACTCTCAGCGTTAAGCATCCTTTATCTTCTCCACGACCACTTGGGGTTCCATTTTTTGTCTCCACCATTATCCTCTGTAGAGTGCTCTGTTTCTTCTTCGATCAACCCTCGAACTTCAGAAATATTTTAGCAAATGGAGACTAGCGTCACGTGCTACTCACGTGGGATCCTCCTCCCACGCGTTTCTTCTCAACGATCCTCTACATTGGTCTCTCCTCCTTCCTTCTCCCCGTCATCCAGCTTCAAGGTTAGTATCCTCTACAATTATATATATATGACTTGAGTTCACTCACTCACACACACACACGCACACGTGTGAGTACAGAGGAGAATCTGTTCATTGCTAGACTAGTGAGAGTGAAGTACTATTTTGATATATTCAATATAACGATTGTGTTCCTACTTGTATAATGATATGTAAATATTCATGTCAACAGGGTCTGAAGTCGAGCTCAATCTTTGGAGATTCACTCCGAGTAGCACCAAGATCGCAATTGAAAGCCACGAAGGCCAAGAACAATGGTGCTTCATCTGTGACCAAATGTGAAATTGGTCAAAGCTTGGTAACAAAAAGACTCGAATCTTTCTTTTAAAATCTTGTTGTAAAAATAATCCGATCTTTGAGTGAGTGAACGTTTCTTCCTTTTGAGTGTGTATAGGAAGAGTTTTTGACACAAGCAACGCCTGACAAGGGATTGAGAACTTTGCTGATGTGTATGGGAGAAGCATTGAGGACAATAGCTTTCAAAGTTAGAACAGCTTCTTGTGGTGGAACAGCTTGTGTTAATTCCTTTGGTGATGAACAACTCGCTGTCGATATGCTCGCCGATAAGCTTCTCTTTGAGGTTCTTTTCATTACAGTTTCAATAACTTGTTCCATAAGTTTCATTTTCGGAAATAATCATTAGATTTTGGTTTCTGTGTTGGTTTCAATATAGGCTTTGCAATACTCGCATGTGTGTAAATACGCGTGCTCGGAAGAAGTACCTGAGCTTCAAGACATGGGAGGTCCAGTGGAAGGTCAGTTCATATGAAGTTTAACTTACATTTCCGCTTCCTAAGTTCCGCAGAAATGGTTATCGAAAATATATGAAATTGTTTTGGACAGGTGGGTTTAGTGTGGCATTTGATCCACTGGATGGATCGAGCATTGTGGATACTAACTTCACTGTGGGAACCATATTCGGAGTTTGGCCTGGAGACAAGTTAACCGGAGTCACAGGAGGAGATCAAGTGGCTGCAGCCATGGGAATCTACGGTCCACGAACAACTTACGTTTTGGCTGTTAAGGGATTTCCAGGAACTCATGAGTTCTTGCTTCTTGATGAAGGTATTCCCCTGCTTTTGGTCCAAGCAAGGTTTAAAAAGATTCACTCTTTTGTAGCTTTGGACTAATATCAAAATGTTTCTCAGGGAAATGGCAGCATGTTAAGGAGACAACAGAGATCAATGAAGGAAAAATGTTCTCACCAGGAAACTTGAGAGCCACATTCGACAACTCCGAATACAGCAAGGTTCTTGGTTTTTGATCAAACTGACTTAATCCTGCTTGAACCTAATCACCAATCTATACAAATCTCTGAATGTTTTTCTCATTCTTGTACATCACTTTCACTGTGAAAAATCAGCTGATTGATTACTACGTGAAAGAGAAGTACACACTGCGATACACAGGAGGAATGGTTCCTGACGTTAACCAGGTTCGTTCCTTTCTAGCTCTTTATAAACATTATTTCTACATCTAAAAGAAAAAACTTTTGACTTTTAACACTTAAATTGTCTTTTTGGGCATTGAAGATTATCGTGAAGGAGAAAGGAATCTTCACGAACGTGACTTCTCCTACAGCCAAAGCAAAGTTGAGGCTGCTGTTCGAAGTGGCTCCTCTTGGTCTGCTCATTGAGAATGCGGGTGGATTCAGCAGTGATGGAGAGAAGTCTGTGCTCGACAAGACCATCGTCAACCTCGACGACAGAACTCAAGTTGCTTATGGCTCAAAGAACGAGATCATCCGCTTCGAAGAAACCCTTTACGGAAAATCAAGACTCAAGAATGTTCCCATTGGAGTCACCGCTTAGAAACTGAAAGCATGTTTTTATATTACTACCATATAAACCGGATTTATCCTCCTTTTTCTATTGGGTTATTATATGAGAAGCAACTAAAACTATTACCGAACTCTTAAATGTTCTCACAACTATTGACAAATGCTTTTGGGCCACAAAAGCCCACTTAAAGCCCAATAACATTTTCCCAGATCGACCTTTCTTCTTCTTCTACCTCCAACATGATTTGAGCTTTATCGATGAAGAAAGTGATCATGAAGAAGAATCCAGTATTGTTCGTGCTTCTTCTAATCACTGCTTCTTCGTTAACTATTCTCATCTTCACCTTACTTCGATTACCGGAAACACCTCCGATCACCGGTGACCATATCATTCTCCGGAAAGATCTCTCCTCGGAAGAAGAAGGACTTGGATACTTGGGGAATATGATGATCGGAATGCTTCCTGAAGATCTGGTATTCACTGCCTTCGTACCGTCAGACAAAGCATTCAAGCGAGATCTGGGGATGATGAAGTCGAACACCACCCGGAAAACAAACTCCCTTGAAGACGAGGGAGACGAGACATACGCCGTCGTATCGAGGATCATGGGATTCGCTGTGGTTCCGCATAGAGTTGAGGAACGAGATATAGGAAAGGATGAAACGGCGTCGTATGAGTCTTTGAGTGGTTTCACATTAAAGATTTGGAGGAAGAGTGGAAATGGTGGTGGGCTCGTGGTGAATGGCGTCGAGACGGACAAGGTTGGGTTAAAGAGAGGGAAGATAGTGGTTCACACGATGGATGGTGTCCTTATGGATTCTGATTTCGCACTGTCCGTTGCTTCTTCTTATACTCCACAAGACGAAGATGATGATGAGTGAGTGAGCCATAGACAAGAAGAAAAGACAAAATTGTTTTTCTTACATTTACCATTATTAATGTATGTTATGTTATACCTGAATGATTTTCTTTCTTTTTTACCTTTTTAAAATAAATAAATAAAAACTAATATTCCTTACATAGGAAAAAGTACAAAACGAACAAAATAGGAAAACGGGTGAGATAGTTCCATAAAGAAAACTAAATCTCACATTGTCGAAAACATATCGATTAAAATATCAAATTAACTAAATTTATTAAGCATCTCTAGTTTTGTGTAACTGATTTTTTGATATTAAGGTTAGTTGGCATCTCTAGTTTTGTGTAACTGATTTTTTGATAATTTGGTTAGTTGGCTAGTTACTAATTAATTAGTTTTTACTGCTCCAATAACAAGCGTAAGATTCCGCACCTTTTGGAAGTATACGCCATTACTCTTTACAAGCAGTGGCTAGGCGGTTAAAAACTTCCATTTTCTGAGGGTCTTTAAGATATGTACACGGACATTGTCCTCGGACTCCTGGTCGGATATGTGCACCTACATGATTTCTACAACATCTCGACAACAGCTTTGAATTTTTCCCAATCATGCCCGAACAGTATTTAAGACTTTCAGCACAAGTCTGTTCGAAGCTTTTACTCTTGATTGTAGCTGGGAATAATGTCAAGAGTATGACCAAGGTGATGGATTTCATTGGAACCATCTTCATTTTGTGATTAATTAGTAATTCCTGAAAAATTAGTCTCACATAAAATTTTAGTGAGAAACAATTAGTTTTGAAAAAGTGTTGTATATGTTTTTTAAGTCTTTAGTTAAATAGGAACTTGGAATCAGTAATATATGGATAATATTGAAAGTGGGAATCGAACCGAAAGATGAGGAAGACGTACGCTGATTTCTATTTTTATTTACGAAGCGATCATCAAAATTCCTAACAAATTAAACAAAGTAATTCTTATTCAGATGACAGAGTCAATAGGAAGTGATGTAAGAAATTAATTCTACCCTATATTATGGTTTTATATTCATCTATTTTATATTGGAATAATGTTATTATTTAATGTAATTGGTATCCAAATATATTGGAAATAAAGGAGTAATTCTTAAATATCTCTACTTTGATGGATGATTGAGATTAATCCTATGGAAACCCTAATGAGGTATTAGGTCTTCTCTCCACCTATAAATACTTGCCATTAGACCATCATATATGCAAGACTTA
>OVBI01001710.1:0-29526 GCA_900406495.1 Sisymbrium altissimum
GGGAGTTTCTTGGACAGAAGCCTGTTTGGTCAGCTTTGTTTTCTTTCGTTTTGTTGGGGATTCCTCAGAGATTTGGAGTTTCCGGAATTTGTGTTCAGCTAAGAAACAAACTCGGGATT
This sequence comes from Sisymbrium altissimum, assembly GCA_900406495.1. Lineage (NCBI taxonomy): Eukaryota > Viridiplantae > Streptophyta > Magnoliopsida > Brassicales > Brassicaceae > Sisymbrium > Sisymbrium altissimum. The sequence goes on from OVBI01001710.1 coordinate 120, forward strand.
CCCTTTGGCTTCTCCAAACAGTTTTTATGCCTGATTTCATGGGGAATTTTAGGCATAGATGGTATGTTGAGGGGATGGCTCGCATGGAGTTTATCCAAGGTATCCCCATGATGACGTTGTAGATAGCTGGATGGTCAGCTACCACAAAGTTTACGACCTTGGTTAGTCCTCATGCTTGGACAGGGAGTCGGATGTTCCCTAAGATCATGGTAGTCTCGTCTGTGAAACCTGTCAAAGGTTTTGGTGTAAGCTCGATTTCGGAGAAATCGATATCCATTCTTCGGAGAGTATCTCGGAAGATGACATCGACTGAACTCCCAATGTCGATTAAGACTCTAGCAACATTGATGTCGATTATCGCCAGCTGAACCACGAGGTGATCATTGTGGGGATGCTGGATTTCAGTTGAGTCATCCTCTTCGAATGTGATTTGGAAGTTGTCGCGGGGAATGGGTTGTGGCCAGTTTTTAGCAGTTTCTTCTTGTATTTGATAGAGCTTGAGGGCAGAAATAGTGTCTGGACAGTATTGAGATCCTCCCATGATTATGTAAACCTTTCTACGGTTATTTGCCCCAGCAGGTTCTTCGTTTTTCCTTCCACGCTTTGGAGTTTCCGGAGAAGGCCTCTCTGGAGCCTGATCGGGTAACTCGTCAGCGGTTTCCTCATGCTGATCAGATTCCTCGTGAGATTCCATCACGAGAAGTTTGGCTATGTCCCCGAGCTCCCCAGCTAGGAGCTTTTCAGTTAGCTTGGATCCCAAGGTTCGGACAATTCAAAGTTGAATGGCCATAAGCCTTGTGATGATCACAGTAAGCCTTCTCATCGTAAGTGGAGTTGTTGCGAGTTCTGGCGTTTGGATTCTTTCCTCGTTCAGCTCCCCACTGTGGTTTGGATGGTCCATCTTGGGACGATCCCGGTGCCACTTGGTAGTTGTGAACTCTGCCTTTTGATTCAAATTTTACGTACGAGCTCCCCTTTCTTGCCTGTTGAGGCATTGGGAGCTGGTGGCGCGTTTTTGCCAGATGGCTTCGCTCGATGTTTCCGTTCGTTTGCTCGAATGTTTTCTTCGAGCTTGATGAATCCTGAAGCTCGATGAAGAGCATCCTGGATTGTCGGTGGGGGATTGAGTGTCATCTCCTCTCGGAAACGAGACTCATACCATAGCGACCTTTTGAGTGCCTCGAGTGCAGCTATGTCACTTACTCCGCTGATCTTTGAGACTACGGCTTTGAAACGATCCATGAAATTTTTCAAGGTTTCGTTCTGACCTTGGGATATCGCCCAGTAATCAGCATGGGAGGTTGCTTGGTTCATGTACATCGGAGGTTGCTTGGTTCATGTACATGGTTGATTGCCTTTTACTCGAAAAATCGTAACTTTCGTCGGTTTATAGGAGGAATCGTTCAAAGGACGAAACGATCAGCTGAACACGATGGAGAGATGCCAGTCAGCTCGGTATCACTAGCTGGTCTTGATACCGAGCTGGATGTCTTATTTCGTCCAGCCGATCATCCCTTATTCAACGATTTGTGAGTTCATCGATTCCTCGGAAAAACTCTCGAAAGACAGTTTTTCTTTCTTCCTTTGCGGAGTTATCAACAGAGTGATTCGAAATGAACTTTCTCCGAACTCATATCTAAATATGGAAATTTCTTTTCGATATTTAAATATTTTAATCGTTAATTCCGGAGGTGTGGGTTTTGACCCCAACAAGGTGATCCACAATAGTGGTGGAGGCGGTCTAGATCAGCTGGCGTCCATAAGGCCAATCATGTTAAAACCTTGGAAAAGACACGGAGAGGAAAGAAAAAGGTTTCAGTGAGAGATACAATTTAATTTCAACAAGGCAGAAGTTGCTTTTCTAACCAAAAATATGGTTCAAGCCAAAAGATACAACTAGTATCAGCGTGGTGAACGAAAAGATCAAGGAAAGCACAAAACAAATTCCACGTAACAGAGATGACCACATCCTGCATTTGCAGTTCTCGAACAGAGGTTCAACAAGGCATGAACTGAGGTGATCAATAAACCATTACACTTAACTGGTATAAGTTGGACTCCTGAAGCGTACATCAAAGTGGCTCAATCGCTTGGATTCCTTTCCAGCATGTAGTTATTTCAGAGTAACAAATGATACACCATACTCAGAGGCTTGAGGGTCTATGATACAATACTTACTGTTTTGAGCATAACTTCACGAAGTTTGGGAAATGTCGAACCAAGCTTTGATAATTAATTATAACATTTCCATTCTTTTGTATGTTATAAGGAATTAACTTGTGTTGAACCGTTTATTCATTCTAATAGATTGCTCTTAAAACAAACGCCGCTTGCTGCTATAACTATAATTTCCCTCTAATTGTTGATGTATTAAACTTATATACGGAATTTTAATCACATTTAATTTTCGCATAATGATTTGTGGGAGCTGTAGAATATGTTCTCTTCTTAAAAATGAATGATCCTAAGCTGTATACTGTTCTTGACGTTTTTCGTTGATCAAAAGATAATTTATAAACAAGTAAAAAGACAGCAAAACAATATAACAAACGACAAGGCAAACGCACGCCCGGGGGAGGAACAACACTAGCTGACAGAATGGACAAGATGATGAAGAGAATAACAAAGTCAAAGGCGATTAAAGTTGAAAAAAAACAAAAACAAAAAGTCAGGCGATTAATAATAAAATGTGTTTTATTTAAGTAAGTTACCACATAATTAATAATTAAGAGTATAATAAGATTTACATTATTAAGATGTAGTTTATAAAAGTTGTTGAATAAAGGTTTAGATCCACAAACATAGGGAAATACAATTTTTTTTAGCTAATTCTCCCTAAAATTTATTATGATTAGTCTTTGTCTTTCTTTATGATATCTCTTTCTCAAATTTTCGTTGATGGGAAAAGAACATACCAAATTTCTACCTAGAATACAAGAAGTTCCATCGATACAAATGACATATCTTTTGAGAATGAGCAAGAAGGTAACTCAAGACTTATCATCAACCTTTTGGATTTTGGTCAACTTAAGCATCATTGATGTTGTCTGTGCTCAAACATGCTTGGAAAATGGTTACTTCAGACCAGAAAGCCTCTATGGTATCAACCATAGACTCATCCTCGCTTCTCTTCCTACTACTGTCTCATCACAAGACGGCTACTACGCGTCATCCGTCGGTCAAGATCCAGAGAAGTCTTATGCACTTGGAATGTGTATCCCTGGTGCTGAATCCAACCTATGTTCTGATTGCGTCAAGGCTGCGTCTGATGGGTTGTTACAAAGCTGTCGTAATCACACAGAAGCTTTCTGGTGGCGTGGTGATAACGAGACGCTTTGTCTTGTCCGCTACTCCAACCGTTCATTTGTGGGATCTCTCGATTTGGAGCCGTCGTTAGTTATGAACAACTCGAGAGAGTTATTGGCTTTGAATTTAACGGAACTTGCCGACCTTATGATAACAACAGTAGCATCAACGTCTGATTCTTATGCGGCTGAATCAAAACCAGTGTCCAACTCCCAAGATGTGTATGCGTTGATGCAATGCACTTCAGACATATCTTCAGAAGATTGCAAGACTTGTCTTCTCCAAAGCTTAAACGAGTACCAATCATGTTGTGTTGGAAAGCAAGGTGGCGTTGTTTCTCGGCCAAGCTGTTATTTCCGGTGGGATCTTTATCCATTCTCTGGAGCTTTTGGTAGAAATACTCTGTCCCCTACGTCGTCACCTCCACCAGTAGATCTGACAAATAAAGGTAAGAACTAGATTTAAGACATTGGATCATGATGACTTTGACTTGTTGTGAAATAACCAATGATAGAATCAGGGGATGCACAGACAGTACAGGGGAAATTGGTGATTATTGTCACTGTGTTGTCTCTTGTTGTGGTCTTGGTTCTGCTTCTTCTATGGTTTTGTTTATGGAGGAGGAGAAAGTTACGGAGAGCAAATGAACTTGGAAGTGAGTTTTATGTTGCTTAGTGCTTACAATATGTTATCTCTGCTTTTGTTGAGAGGGATTCTAATGATATACTTGCTTTTTCTGCGCAGATGTTAACACTTCAAGCTCACTACGATTTGACTTTAAGACGATTGAAGCTGCAACAAATCAGTTCTCTGAGAGTAACCAGATTGGTCGAGGTGGATTTGGTGAAGTTTACAAGGTGACAATCTATTTAATGGAATCAACTCCGATGATCAGATTGGAGACTGTAATGTTATTAATTCTAGCCGTTACTGATGATAGGGCACGTTTCAAGACGGAGCAGAACTGGCTGTGAAGAGGTTGTCCAAAACATCAGGACAAGGCGATGAAGAGTTTAAGAACGAGGTTGTTCTTGTAGCTAAGCTTCAGCACCGTAATCTTGTTAGACTCGTCGGATTTTGCGTCCAAGGAGAAGAGAAATTACTAATTTACGAGTATGTGCCCAACAAAAGCCTAGATTATTTCTTGTTTGGTAAGTTTGAGACAGCTGTTATTAACTTATCTACTTATATATTAGGTAACTTTCACATGCTTAGTTATTTTGTGCTTGTGTCAATGTTTTAGATCCAACGAAACGACATGAGTTGGATTGGGAAAAGCGATACAAAATCATTGGAGGCATTGGTCGAGGAATTCTTTATCTTCATCAAGATTCTCGGCTCACAATTATACATCGAGACCTTAAAGCTAGTAATGTTCTCTTAGATTCTGATATGAATCCGAAGATCGCAGATTTTGGCATGGCAAGGATTTTTGGATTCGATCAAACTCAAGCCAACACGAGACGGGTCGTTGGAACCTAGTATATTTCAACTTAATCAAATTCCTATACCGTTTATAAAATTATTTTGCTAATACAAAATAAATTTTGATGTATATCTACTTGTTTGCCAGTGGTTACATGCCTCCAGAGTACGCGATGCGTGGACATTTCTCAGTGAAATCTGATGTATATAGCTTTGGAGTATTAGTTCTGGAGATAATAAGTGGGAAGAGGAACAGTAGCTTCAGTAGGATGAGTGGTGGCATCGACAATTTGGTCACATTTGTGAGTTATATATAACCAAATTTGCTTTGTGAAAGTTGAAAAGATGTGATTATTAACTACCATTATGACCACATTATCAGGCTTGGACACTTTGGAAAAATGGATCAGCATTAGAACTCGTGGATGAATCAATGGAAGCGAATTATCAGCGGATTGAAGTCGTTAGATGCATACATATCGCCCTCTTATGTGTTCAAGAAGACCCTTCACACCGCCCAAGATTCTCAACAATCATCTCAATGCTCAGTAGCAACACAATGTCTTTACCTGTTCCTAAGCAGCCAGGATTTTTCTTACGGAGCAATCCTCATCATCCGAATCAAGAATCGACTGGTGAGAGATCAAGCAATTCTAATATTTGCTCTGTCGATAATGCAACCATTACTGATATATATCCTCGTTGAACTATGTAACCAAAACTTGACAACCAAACAATTAAAGATGTTAACAAGGAAGCCTGGCCAATTGTCTGTTTTCTATGTAACAAATTTATTAAGTCGTTCGTTCAACCTTTAAATGTAATATGTCTGAAAACTATCTCAACTAAGGTCTGCATGTGAAAATGTAAGCGCAGAGATTATGCATGAAACAATCGACCTCGATATGGACCGAAAATGAAAGTTGAGAAGATAGATTTGGGAATCTCACAACAAATGGGATAATAAACAAATTTTTATATATAAAAGAGGAAGAGCTTTCTCCAGCGTTTTGCCACTTGGCGACATGAGAAAATGACACCCATCTTTCCTCCGGCGATAAGGCTTCATCCGCCATCCTCGAAAGTAGTGATGCACGCATTACAGCCAAGGTTTGGTCAACTAGTGACGAACGTAACAATTCGTGTGATTGTGAGTTGTTTTTGTCATATAGGGTTGTTGTCGCTTTGGGAATGAAACTTTCTGGGTTAATATTTGTTTGATATGTTTGCAAGTTTCAATCAGACCAGAGGTTATTTCGAATAGGGTGTACAAGGATGTGATAACAATTTTGGTGCACACCTATGGAGAATCACACATGGCAGGAAGAGTCTCTACACTGCTGGGCCTCTACCTCTTGAGTCTTAAGATTTTGTTGGTTCATCAAAGTAATGCTTATATTGTTCTCTTTGTAAATAGGTTTATCTTTTTAATGGTAGGAACTGCATTTTTAAAACAGTTTAGGTGTTGTCAATCTATGCTTTTGGCAGGAGGGAAAGGATTCAAAGTACATGAATCTCATAGACTNTATAGACTTTAACAGGCCACTTAAGGACTCAGATCGTGTCAAGGAGCTCAAGGTGATCTCTCGTTTATTCATAAAGTTTGGTAGTTATCTTACTCTAAGAAGATGGTGCAATTTTATATACGATTCTTATATTGTATATTGTATTTTGCTGTGAAGACTACTTATTCAAATTGTACATGTTCCTTATGTATCAAGTGGTGATGAATATACAATTAGTTGGCTTTATCAAAATGTTGATTTCCTACAAAATACAAATTGTGTAGCTGCTTGAGTGCCGAGCCCTCTTTTCCATATTTTGAGATTTTTAGTATGAATTATCGGTATTTTGGTTTCACAGATGTTTACTAGATACGCATGAAATGGAGAATATTTTTTCTAAAGGTTCCATCTCTTGAAAGGCAGGTTAGGTCATCATCTCCCATCACTTCCAGTTTAGGTATGTGTGCCTCTGTTAAACGTGCTGTACAATATTTTAACTCGCGCTAATCCTAAACAATGGATCTTCTTGCAGATAGATGAAGATCAAGAACACTTTAACACGCAGGTTTGGTCACCCAGGAGTTCGCAAGCGTTACTCTTTTGGAGAAGGATCGATATCCTTCAACAGCATTCACTATCTCTTTAGTTACAAAGACGCATTCTTCAGCGACTTGATTCATGTTACAAAGAACACAACTAAAGGTTTACAAGATTACAGACTCTAGAGAACCTCCCTGAGAACTATCGAGCTGACGGCGAGACTCCTCCGATTGACCGCCAAACTGAGCTAAGCTTCGGAAACTGATTCTGTCTCTCTGTATCTCCTCTCTTGTAACAGACTCTCTGTTTTTCTGTTACTTGGTCAATGCTACGAAGACAATGACGACCTCAAATAGACATTGAACTGAAATGGGCTTGAGTGAAGTAACTGGGCCTGAGCTAACACACGCGGCCCAATGGAATTCAGCTGAAACAGATCCACAAACTCCACCTTTTCAGACAGAACTCCGACTTCATCGCTGAAGACTCTTCACTCGCAATCTTTTCTCTGATATCGAATGGCAAAACCATTGATACTGACAACACAAAACTCTTGCACCAAAACTCTTTCTGATCTCGCTCCACCTGAAACCAGACAACTGGCTTCTACACTTCTCCGGGTAAGGTTCCTCAACTCTTGAATTCCTGCAACTCAATCAATAGTGTCAAAGACAAAGACAATAGCTTTCTGATGTTTGCTTTGTGCTGTGCGAGATCTTACTTTGACACTTTGAGGTACCCGGAGCCACCACTTCTTCAAGTGATGTTCACCAAGTCGCAACACAGATGAAACTTCGGTCAAGGTAACGCCTTAGTTAGGAAATCAGCTGCATTCCTGCTTGAATGAACCTTGTAGAGAACAACGATCCCCTTGGCAACTATATCCCTGATAAAATGATATTTAGTAGCAACATGTTTAATCCTCTCGTGATACACGGAGTTCTTTGCAAGCGCCAATGCATTCTGTGAATCACAATGAATCTTTACACTCCCGGTATCATAACCTAGTTCTGAACAGATTCCTTTTAACCAAATCGCTTCCTTTGTAGCTGATGTGAGAGCCATATACTCTGCCTCTGTTGTAGATAAGGCCACCACTGACTGTAGATTAGATCTCCAACTGACTGTGTTTCCCCAGACCTTGAATACGAAACCTGTAACTGATCTTCTCTTTTCCAAATCTGTAGCGTAGTCTGAATCACTGAACCTTTCTATACTGAACTCTGAATTCTTAGTAAATACCAGATTCAACTTAGACGCTCCTCTTAGGTATTTGAGAACTCACTTAACTGCTTCCCAGTGCTCTCGTCCAGGATGAGACATGTACCGGCTAATAACTCCCACCGCATGTGCTAGATCAGGTCTGGAACCAATCATAGCGTAGGGGATATTTTCCATATGTGGTGCCTCAATAGCTCTTTCCTGCTTCTTTAGGCTCTTTAGCTTGAAATGCGTAGCAATAGGGGTTGTAACAGCCTTAGATTCTGCCATTTCAAAACTCTTAAGCACCTTCTCTATATAACTTTCTTGTGAGAGTATCAGAGTACCTTTCTTTCTGTCTCTGATAATGTCCATTCCTAAAATGCGAGAAGTCTTTCCCATGTCTTTCATCTCAAATTCTCTGTTTAGGCTATCTTTCACTTTCCGAATCTCAGTCATATTCCCAGACGCAATTAGCATATAATCAACGTATAGCAGTAGGTAGATCTCCTTATCAGTTTTAACATTCCTCATGTAAACACACTGGTCGTACTCACTCCTCTCAAACTTCTCTGACTTCATGAAGCTGTGGAATCTTAAGTTCCACTGTCATGGAGACTGTTTCAGTCCATAGAGTGATTTCCTTAGAAGACACACCTTGTCTTCCTCTCCTTTCTTTATGAACCCTTCTGCCTGCTCCATTAGGATTCTTTCTTCTAGGTTTCCATGTAGGAAGGCAGTCTTCACGTCCAGTTGCTCTAGCTCGATTAAAAACTATAGAAAGCATAATACGTATAGAGACATGTTTGACCACTGGTGAGAATATCTCGTTGTAATCAACTCCTTTCTGAGAAAAAACCTTTAACCACTAATCTAGCCTTGTAGCGAGGCTCTTCAACACCTGGGATACCCGGTTTTAACTTGAAAATCCATTTGCACCCAACTAGCTTCTGCTTATCTGGTCGATCAACAAGGTCCCAAGTGTGGTTTTTTGTAAGTGAGTCAAACTCTTCATTCGCTGCATTGTTCCAGAATTTCCATTTGTTACTTCTCTTAGCTTCGTCAAAATTCTGATGTTCATCTACTTCTAGATCATCAGCTGCTGATAGAGCATATGCTACTAGATTAGCATCCTCATATCTTGACGGTGGGCGAATGTTTTGTCTCCTATCTCTGTCTCTGGCTAACAAATACTCACTAAAAGACTGAGTAGACGTCTCCTGTTCTGACTCTTCCCGAAATGTTAGCTCTTCCGACTCATCTGAACTGTCTGACCCCTCTGATCCTTCTGATACCTCTGTAGTTCCAACCCTTACTTGTTCTGTATTAGCTCCACCTTGATGTGAGCTTTCTCTTTTCTCATAACCAAAAGGAGTGGGTCCTTGGACTAGATCGTCACTAAATGAGACCCGTTTTCCATCCTTCTTGCTCCCTTTTTGAGTTTTACTCGCACTTATTGTCTCTTTTCCCTTTAGAATATCCTTGTAGACCTAACTCTCTTCGAAGACAACATTTCTACTTGTAGCACACTTTCCTTCTTCTGCAATCCATACTCTATATCCTTTAACTCCAAAAGAATATCCCAGGAAAATTCCTTTTATGGCTCTAGGACTCAATTTCTCATGTACTGTGTGAACATATGCTGTGCAACCGAATCTCTTAAGCTGAGTAAGATCCGGTTTGTGTCCTGACCAAACTTCTTCTGGTAGTTTGATTTCAAGGGTAGAGTTAGGAGTCCTGTTAAACAGATACACCGCAGTGGATGTCGCCTCTGCCCAAAATTCCTGACCAAGTCCTGTCTCTGAAAGCATACTTCTGACTCTGTCCATAATTGTTCGATTCATCCTTTCTGATACGCTTTTCTGTTGTGGGGTGTAAGTGCAAGTGCGATGTCTCTTAATTCCTGACTTCTGACATAGCTCATCAAACTTGGTATTGCAAAATTCCAACCCGTTGTCTGTTCTGTATACTGTTCTACCGTCTCTTTCCATTCTTTGAACTTTAAGAAAGCTTCGTCTTTAGTTCTCAGGAAATATACCCAGACCTTCTTTGAGAAATCGTCTATGAAGCTTATGAAGTACTTGCACCCACTAAGACTTTCCGGTGTTGATGGAGAACCCCATAAATCTGAATGAACATATTCCAAGATCCTCTTAGTCGTATGTTTTGCTGGTTGGAAGCTTTGTTTGTGTGATTTTCCTAGCACACAATCTTCGCAGAAACCTAACTCTCCGATTTCACTTCTTTTCAGGTAGCCATCCTTGATTAGAATTTCCATACTTCACCTTGTAGGTAATATAGACCATTACTATATTTTCCAGACAGCACCTTTCTCCCGGATTTGTAGAAGGTAATCACATAGTCCTCTCTTTCATATTTGCATCCAGCTTGCTCAAGCATACCGTAGGATATCAGATTTCTTCCCACGTCTGGCATATATCTCACATCTGTTAGAATCACAACTGTCCCATCCGGATTTCTGATCCTAACTTTTCCAATGCCTTTAATCTCACACTGAGTATCGTTTGCCATCAAAACCTTTCCACGTCGTTTGCCATCAAGACCTTTCCACCGTCAATCTCTTCTAAATCAAACATGACCCTGTTAGGAGTAATGTGAAACGTGCACCCTGAATCTAGAATCCATGCATCCTTCTTGTTGTAGATCTTGCTGTAAGAATTAATGGCTGTGTAGGTTCACTTGCGATGTTTGCTGATACCTCGGGTTTGTTGCTAGTTCTCTGTGGACATTCTATCTTCCAATTATCATTCTTTCCGCATATGAAACATTCACTTTTGTTGTTTCGATTGAACCTTGGTCTTGGCTTTGATTTGTAGTCTCTGGATTTTGATCTACCCTTAGAAAATCTGCCATTTGATTTGTGATTCCTGTCTCTAGATCTTCCTCTTCATTCAACATATAACCCTTCTGCATGTGATCTTGGTTTATTGAGTAGACCCTTTTGCTTAAGCTCTATCTCCTTTGAATATGCAGATGTTGTGATTTCATGGACGGTCAGAGTTTCCTTTCCTGTACCATACTTCAAGGTGTGAACTAATGGTTCATACGGAGGAGGCAAGCTGATCAATAGCTGAATAGCCTGGTCCTCATCGCTTATGTTGATGTTAAGGCTTCCAAGGTCTGCTATCAACTTTAAGAAAAAATCCAGGTTCTCTTCTATACTTTTGCTCTCATCCATCTTGAAACCTGCAAACTGTTGTTTCAGATAGATTCTGTTCGGTAATGACTTCTGCTGGTAGTCTCTCTCTAACGCCTTCCACATGCCGTGAGCTGTAGATTCTTTCATTACCTTTCGTAATATCATATCACTGAGGCATGTCCCAAGGAGATTCTTGACCCTCGTATCTTTTGCAAACTTTATAGGATCGATCACTGGTTCTGCCCCTTTCTCCAGTTTCTCTGATTCTTTATACAGAGTGGCGTTTTCATTAAGAACTGATGCCAACCCTTGAATCTCCAGCTGACCCAGGAGCTTGTATTTCCACATACCAAAGTCTCTTTTTCCATCAAACTTGTCCATCTCGAATCTTCCAAGTGTTGGTTCCATTTGCCTGAGCCTTAGAGGGAACAACAATCTTTTGAAGAAACAACCGATCAACTGAATCAGATCGTTGTACGCAACAGTCGCGAACCCAGCAGATAAGAATCCTAAACTTCTTTCTTCTTGCACGAGCCCTGGTGCTCTGATACCACTTGTACAGTATTTTAACTCGCGCTAATCCAAAACAATGGATCTTCTTGCAGATAGATGAAGATCAAGAACACTTTAACACGCAGGTTTGATCAGCCAGGAGTTCGCAACCGCTACTCTCCTGGAGAAGGATCGGTATCCTTCAACAGCATTCACTATCTCTTTAGTTACAAACACGCATTCTTCAGCGACTTGACTCGTGTTACAAAGAACACAACTAAAAGTTTACAAGATTACAGACTCTAGAGAACCTCCCTGAGAACTATCGAGCTGACGGCGAGACTCCTTCGATTGACCGCCGAACTGAGCTAAGCTTCCGAAACTAATTCTCTCTCTCTCTCTCTGTATCTCCTCTCTTGTAACAGACTCTCTGTTTTTCTGTTACTTGGTCAACGCTACCAAGACGACGACGACCTCAAATAGACGTTGAGCTGAAATGGGCTTGAGTGAAGTAACTGGGCCTGAGCTAACACACGCGGCCCAATGGAGCTCAGCTGAAACAGATCCACATGTGCTTATCGTTGTTACTATAAATCAGAAGCCAATTATGTTTTAATTTAGATATATCTTTAATGACATAACTGAAGACTGCAACTTCTGCAAGCTACTCCCCACGAAGCTCGTCTGGTTCCCCATGGTTTTTGAGGCAAAGAACTAGCCCTCCATATCTCCGGTCTCCTCTGGATCAGCTAACGAACCAAAACACGAACTCATTCCTCAGGTTTGTTCTCATTTCCAGCTGATGATCCCGACATGGTTACAGTTGTTTTGCATCGGACCCTTTTACTTGTAACAGTCGTATGCACTGCCTTGCTCGTGATCGTGATTTTGGTCTGGTATGTATGTTCACTTGGTTGGTCATTGAAACTGAGTCCAGATAGCTTTTAACGTAGATGCAGAGTACAAGATTAAGCTATTTGTAAGTTAAACTGATTTGAAGAAGAAAAACAAATTTCTTCACTGTGACATGATAATAAGTTTAATATGGTTTTGACTTATAACAGTTTGTAGGAAACAGGTATTGTGGTCTATATTCTTAACTGTTTCCTATACGATGATTTTTCTGCAGTTCTACTTCCTACATGGGCGTCCACCAGCAAAAGAACTAAAGGAGTAATTTATATCCATGGTTGATCTTTTAGTTACTATACTGACGGACTACATGTGGATGGTGATGCTTTTGTTCAAGTTTTTGTTCTCATGTTTGTTCCTCTTAAGGAATATTTAAAGCAATTCATCTTTAGCGTTCTTGTTCCTCTTGCAGAATTTCATTACGAAAGAAGTCTGCAAGCTGCCTTCTTTTCTTTCTCCTGCACTCTTCAGAAAGATATATCACAATTCCACTGGTATAGTTACAATGTAGCTCCACGCATGTTACTTTTTCTTCATAAATATGTTTTCTAATAGTAGTTCACCATATGTATGCTCGTGTATATCTATGTATTTTTCTCTCTTTTTAGTTTGTGGCACCTAAACCTTTATGAGTAGTTGGTGCTTTACTAGTGTTTGCCGATTGACCATTATTGTCCTGAGGGATGCATTTATCAAGTACTGGATTGATGGAAATATGTTAACTATGGACATAGGGTCCCAGATACTGCAGGACTGCAAGTACCTCAGACAGGTCCTTTTGTGATTCTTCTCCCGCTTGAATTCTCTTTTTTCTTTTAACCCATAGCACTAAAGATTTCAATATTTTCTTCTATTTGGCTACAGGCAGACTTCAAACCAGTTTTTGATGAGTTTCTGCCAGCTCATCCTTGCTTAAAATTTTTGAGGACTACATACGAATTTTAAGAAAGATATGGTAGGACTCATTGACTACATCCTTAAACCTTATTCTTTTGTTTTTCTGTTTGTCTGTACAAATATTCGTAAATAAATTTTCTGTTTCTATTTTTATGGACATTTTCATTGTATTGAAAAAAACAAATCAATAATCTGATTTCTTCTGTGCATACGCCGTTTTATTTCTAAACTTGGTACTGGTACTAACAGATCCGGAACTGGCTGCTTTACTCTTAGAGAGCTCAAACGCGGAAATTATGCCACAAATAAAAATTAAATTATTAAGTGATTTTGTTTCTCATTTTTTCCCATTTTTTTTCTAACAATATTTTGAATTCATACATATTTAATAGAAAATATTCTGTTGTTGTTTGAGAGATAAACAAGCCCACAAAGATGTATTACATTCGAATCACATACATATAATTAAAACAGTGCAAAATAATTAATCCATGTTTTAGGAGAATAGATTTAAAAAAGCAACTTAAAACAAATACTATCACTAATATTTCCGAATATGACATGATATTCTTTTTAAGGTATTATAAGCAAAAAAGTGAAACAGAAATACATAACACACAAAAATAAAAGACAACACTTTAGTCACCTAAATAAAATTAGCAAGAAAATAGAGGATTACTCAATTCAGGAGTTTTGTAAGAAATTAAAAAAAAAACAATTATAAAATAAAATAAATGACAAAAAAATTGAACAGAGCAGCAAAAAGACGATTCTGTCAGCAAAAAGATAAAGGATTACTCAATTCAGGAATTTTATAAGAAATTAAAAACCGCAATTATAAAATAAAATGAAAGACAAAAAAAATTGAACAGAGCAGCAAAAAGACGGTTCTGTAATATAGATTGATGATTTATATTACATAAGTCAACGAAAGACACTTATCAGCACCAAATTTACCATAATAAAGAATATACAGACTTCTAATGGACAAATAAGACATCAATTTAAAAGATCGGACCAAATAAGAAATAGGCCCATAAGACATTAAGTTAAAGAAAAAAAAACTTAACTAAATCTTAAATCTATGACAAAAGAAAATGCTAACAGAGATATTTTAAAAAAACACAAAAATACAGTATTTCTTACAAATCAATAATCATGAATAAGATAAAATATGAAATAGACATGTTCAATACTATAATTTATTAAACCGAATATAATTAAAACAACCAAACATGTAAAATTGTCGACCACAAAGTAAACAATAAAGATCAAAGAAGATTTAAAAAGAAATTGGATAAATATAAAAAAATATTTCTCAGATTTTTTTTAAAAATATAACAAAAAACATAAAATCATAATAATGCCCGTTGCACGGACTCTCACCTAATATTATAAATAACATTACTACATTAATTATGGAAGCTAAGGTAGCTGAAAATCCCTTAATTCTAATGGAAATGTTGTAGCAGAAACTACAACAATCAAAATTTGTAAATTGGAATAATTACGAGATTGATATTGTTTTGGGACAGAGAAAAAACGAATGACATTCAAAAAATATTACAGAGATGGTTAGAACGAACGAAGATACGCAATAATGCCTTTAAAAAAGAAAACAATTTGCAAGAGCCATGGATTAATAGTATGTGATTATTCAGTGCTTATTACATGATCTTATTATATTAAGTTGGATCCCTCAAAGTTAGTAATTAATAAGATCGTAACAAGTAACATTTTGATGATTTAGAATGTTTACATGTGTCAAAATATATTTATTTGTTAAAATCTTAAAATTATTAAAAAAAAAAAATTATAAAATTACAAATTTAAAAAGAAAATTTGTAAAAGCAAATAAACAAAAATGATTAAATTAGTCAAAAATTAATTTACCTTTTAAAAAAAAAAATAACCAAAAATGTAAATTCGCTACAAGAAAACAAGCTTCTAAAATTTGATGGTAAAATGTTGTAAAGGAGGTTTACGACAAATTAGAGAGAAATAAAGAATTATTGTTAACTGATCGTCGTAGTGGACAATTCCTTCCTAATTCATCGTAAACTTTGCAACTTCAAATATTCGATGTAAAAATGTTGTAACAGTTCATCGTAAAGACTTTACAAAATTGGGAGGAGAGAGAAACAATGTAACATCGTCGTAAAGTAATTCGATGTAAAGTCGTAGATAATGTAAAGAGAATTTAAAATGATTTAGCATCGTTTGTTTTACGACGAACTAGAGACAAATTGTAGTTTACATTGTAAATTCTTCGTAATGTTATGAAGCATTTATGACAACCGTAAAAATTATATATTTTATCATATTTTTTCTTTATAGATGTAATAACAGTTAGGCTACACCAACTCTTCGAAAAATAATTCTAACTTTATTGTTAGAAAGATGTTTTTTTAATATAGTTATGTAAATCAGAAATTTTTCCTTTTCATTTTGCTTTTTTCATTAAAGGTTATGTTTTTTTTCTTCTAATGTTAATTTTTTTTCTATTTTTAGTTTTCTGAAATTTACTTTTCTATTTTTTGTTTTTTTGAAATTTGCTTATCAATTTTTTTTTCTCAATTGGTTTAAATTGCAAAACATTAATTTTCTTTTATAATTTATTCCCTCTTCTAGTTTATTTAAATTGGATATATTAAATTTCATTTTATTTTTAAAGTTTTCTAAAATTTCATTTTCCTAAATTTCATTTTATGAATTGGTTTAAATTTTTAAAAAAATTAATTTCCTTTTCTATTTTTAGTTTTAAGAAATTTCCTTTACTAATTTTTTTTATAAATTGCTTTAAATTGGAAAATATTAATTTCCTAATTTAGTTTAATTGGAAAATGTTAATTTATTTTTTAAATTTCTGATATAAATAGATTAAATAGAAAAGAAAAATAAAATTAATTAATTTTAATTAAAAAAAAGTTAATGTATCCTATCAAGCACTTTCGAGCATATGTTTAGGGTTTTGGGTTTTGGGTTTCCATAATAGAACAAAAAAAATCCCATTAAAACTGGCATGAATTTAAGACCATATAAATCATAAAAACATGTTCCTGAAAATATTGATCTACATATTTCTGAGAATATAGGAAAAAGATGAATAGTACCAAAATAGTTAACAAAAAAAAAAAAAAAAAAAACTCTTCAAAACCAGTTAATCTAGATACATGATTGAGAAGTGTGATTTCTTTTGAATGCCTCATTTAGGAATATATTCCTACTAAAGAATACTAAATGGAGGCCTTAGAAGCAGATATGATATATCTATCTCATTAATCTTCATCATCATGTATATAAACATAAACAACTGACGCTTCGTGAAAGAAAAAACTAAACAATTAATTAAGATTTCATAAAAAATAAATAGTTATTATCAAATTTTGATTTGAATTGCTTCCGCTTTATTCTAAGATTCAATAACTCCATATAGTTCATTCGAGCAGTTATTTAACAGACAAAGGAATCAAGAAGAGGCAAACAAAGAAAGACACACAAAACCGAACTCCGATCTGCAATTCCTAAATCTGGCTTGCTTTCATCAAACATATGGGATAAGTAGTCTTGTTCATCATTCAAGTGAAGATCTTGGAGTCGAAGGCAACAAGCTTGAGTTTGAAGCGTGATACACTGCTTGATTCTCTCTCGACATGTTCGTAGACTGTGGATCATACGAAACATACTGCTGACTGTAGTCCGAATAATTATTTTTCGAATTATATTCTTGTGGAGAATACTGTGGTTGTAGATTATGCTATGCGTAGTACGGCTGTAGATAACACAGAGTACAGTATAGCGGTTGTGGATGATACGGCGCATAAAATTGAGGCTGTAGATGATACATCACATGACATTGCGGAAGTGGATGGTACTGCGCATAATGCTGGTTCCTGAATATTGCAAAACGAAAAATACATTAACAATTAGTTTAATAGAGCAATGGTTGGAAACTATACTCTTGTTAGAAAAACCGATAGTGAGAAAAATATACCAGTAGTAGTAAGGTATTGTCGGTTTCTGAAAATTGGCAAGTTGTTGCTGGTTTTGCATAAATGTTGGGGTTAAATAACAAGGATCATGGTGACGTAAACTAGTTATGTTGGATTGGTTATGGTTAACGTTTTCACCATCGGAAACTAGTTTACAATTGGTTCTTCGTCCTTCTATGAATGAATGTAACCTTTAACCGTGACATGAAGAAAAAACATTAAAATTAAACTCATGAATGAATGTAACCTTTAATTATTATCTGAGAAGTTTGTTTCTTATATTTTGTGTTCATATGAATTCACATGATATCAATTATATATAAGTTTCAAAAACAAAAACCTTTAGAAGAAATAATAATCTATAGAATTATATATGTACTATAGTTATTGATTAGTTACAAAGTCAAAGCCCTTTGATCGATCTATTTGTCTTTCGCAACCACTCTTACCATGGATAACTTCAGAAAAAAACTTGAGATATGAGGTGGGGAGTACATTTTCAAACTCAAATTAGTTTTTTTGCTAAGTTGTATTTGTGACTCATGCAATGTTAATAATTTACCAACAATCGACCCAATTATGCCCTCACTCGTTCCACACCAAATTGAAATCTCTGACCTTAATGAACATAAATTGTAATAAATTCACATCTATGTGAGTTTGATTTTAAGTGTGTAAGATTGTATTACTTATTCACTGTACCTGTTAAAATTATGTTACTGGCCGAATTATTAAAATTAACACCACTTACATCAAAGGTGGATCCACCGGAATCTTCATCCTCCTCTTACTCCTACTCATGGCCACTATAACCATTAGCTCAACTCCAATTCCAGGATTTGACACTTGATGAACCAATTATGGGTCGACCCGAGAGCAACCAACAACTCATTCATATCTCTCTCATTCTTTCACAAATGGTCTCTTTCTCTTCCGCTTCCTCTTCTTTCCACTTCTCCTCTCTCTCACAGTCTCTTCTCTCCTCTCTCTGTCTCCGACTTCCTCTACGTCCGCTTCGTTAGCATGTATGAATTACATATTATATATATTGCAACGTATGTATAAAATTTACGATTCACATTAATTAATATGACAATATGTAAACATTTAGTACATTGAAAATAGCCGTTTATCCAGATCTCCACTTCACTTAACTTCAAATATAATATATATATTGCAACATACATATATAGGCTGTGATGTATATTAATTTATATCATGATACGTAAATATCTAAACCATTTAATTTTTTGTATTAATAACCTGATTAGTTCAAACCTTAAATTCCAACATATCATATACATTACATCATATATATATAGTTTATCATGCTACGTAAAAAATTAGACCGTTTCAAATGATTTTAACACCCAAAACATTTCAAACCCTAGTATTTCATATATATTGCAATAAATATATAGACTTATAGATAAATATTGTGTGATATCATGCTACGTATACATTTGGACCATCTAAAATATATATACTTTATGTCACACTTTATGTTATATCATGCTACGTAACTTTAACATGTAATAAAATAATATCACAGTCCATCAGTTTTAAGTCAATCTATAGATATTATCATCATAGATGTTCATAATTGAATGGTTTATGCTTTCTCGGAGACGTCACCCTCTATTATCAATCATAGAACCCTAAAAGTCGTTTCTCTCATCACTCTCTCAAACAGTTGCGAGACGAAAAAGTGACCAAAACTTTGACATCAATTTAGTTTTTCGGCTACATTCATCTATTGCTACTATCAGTGGGTCGTGTGTCGGATTTTAAGTAAGGTATGTGTGCTATAACAGTATGCTTGTGTTTATTTGCAAACGGTGTCGTTATAATCGGTCATGTATAGTTTATTTTTTTGCCTTAAATCTTTTGTTTATGTTTATGTGAAATGAATATCTATAACGCTCTATATATATATATATATATATATATATATATATATATGTCCATTATTGGTTTTCAAACCGGTATTTTCAAGGTTTTTATGTTCTCTGTACGCTGTGAGGGATACTATTCGATGTCTACTGATGTGATATGTGTGAGATTCGAGTAGGTTCTATAGATATTATTATCATAGATGTTCATAAAAATGTTGATCAATGGTTAAAGAGCTATTTTAGTTTGTGACATCAACATATATTTATAGATAATTAAATGACGTGTTGTGAAAAAAGACTCTGACTTTTATAAAAAAAAAATCATTATAGAATGATAACTTGTCATATATAGCAAAGTTTTATTGTTCTGAGAACGTTTTATTATTCAGTACCTTATGTGGTATGTGTGAGATCCGAATATGTTCTGTAAATATTAATCTTGTAGATGACTATAGCTATTTTGAGTCATGGTTAAAATTCTATATTATTTTGTAGCATCTAGAAATAACTATACATTTTAATGTCATAGTGATATAGAAGAATCTGACATTAAGATAAAATGATATAGAATGCTAACTTGATAAATTTTATATTTTTTGAAAATATATCAAGTTATGTTTTTGTATATGTATGTAATTTACTTTTGTAAATCGAAATATGTGTGAGTGATTTTTGTTGTGTTAAGTGTGTATAAGTATATGCTTTCAACATTTTACTTACAGAATAATGATGGTGCTATTGCATTAGTTGCATTCAGCATTTCTTTCATTTTTCATGAATAAATATTGAGCTCTATTTCGCAATTTAGCAGGATATGGAGACTCCTGAACTGCCTCAATGCATTTTGGTTGATGGTCAATAACCAATAGACAAAATGGCTGATTTATATTGGAAGTTGAACATTATTAAGGTGGTTCTAAAGGCATTTCAGCCCGATGAGTTAGAGGTTATTTGGCCGGCCGTTTGGGAAACTACTTGACATCTACGCGAAGCCTGCATTTTCAGGTAAATTTGCACATGTCCTTCTCCAACCCTACAACAACAAACATATTTTCATCAGTTCTTTACATCATGTTATCAAATTACTATCTTGTTATATATAGCCTATTCTATTTACGTCTACATTTTAATAAATAACAATACATACTGGTTTATGATTTGAATAATAATATAGGTTACTAACAACCTTCTCAATAAATGTTTATTGTTACTATACACTTATTTGTGTTGATATTTACAATCGTAGCTATCAATATTTTATCATGGCCAGCCTACGCTTTCATATTACTTTTTCACTCTTTATATTTATAGTGTTATATCCCAATTATTTTAAATAACAGTTTATATTTAATCATAGTTTTGAATTTATTCAAACTTCAAACCATGAATACTAAACATTATACTAACATGCCAACAAGCTTTTACCACCCACGTCATCTTTTTACGTCTACAAAATTTTCTCCACTCCTCGTTTACAACACTACATTAACTTCTATTTCTGTTAAAGCTTACACCTCGTTCATTTAATCATCTTAATTATTTATTCTCTGACATCAAACTATCACATCGTCCATTTTCTTTTAATACTCGGTCTTTACCTTACCCACGCGCATGAGCATGTACCTTACACCCAACTCAAATGCCACATTACAAATGCTGGTACCATTTGTCCATTCTCTAATACATTTTTTTGCTCTCTGCTAAAACCCTAATTTGTATTTGAAATTTTATTTTACACCTCATTGTCTTAAAAAACTTCTCAAGCCTTCCTTTCTTGTTATCCAAGGCAAACCAGCCACATATATTTTCATTAATGTTGTGTCGAAATTTTGACGTTCAGACTTTTCTATCACAGAGTCTAAAGAAACGGAATAAAACTAAAAGTTTAGTGGAGACTCTTATAAGAAAAAAAATATAAAAGGTATAAACTTTACAATTGTGTGTGTTTTTATTTTATCTTATACTAGATAAAAGCCTACTTGATATGTGGGTAAAAATTGTAAATTAATATTTATATTCATATTAGATTATTTAAAAAATCATTTTTATAATCTATAGTTAAGAAATTTGGGAAACCCATAAAACATTCAATATTTTGAAAAGTAAAACATCTAGATGGAAAAAAGATTTTAATTTGATTTTAAATATTATACCATATAAAACAGAAACATAATTTATGAATAAATACTTTAAATGTCTATATTTCACTTTCTGAAAAAATTTAAATGTTTTATATTTCACAACTAAAAATTATTTACATTAAATAACGTTTTCTAAAATTTTCTATTAAATAAATTCTCTTAAAATATTTATTATAATTCATTTTATATTCATATTTGTAATTTTTTTGGTTTGAGATTTTTGTAAAGAAATTACTATTAAAACATTTATAATTATAACAAAAAAATAGACATTCCTTTCCTTTTGAAGATTAATCTAAGAAAATAAAGTCTATATAATCTATAGAAAACAATAAATATTTTATGAAGATTAAAATTTCAATAAATTTTATTTTTTCTTCAAAAAATATTTATTTTTTTCTACAGATTATGTATAATTTATTTTCTTACCTTATCCTTAAAAAGGAAAAGAATGTCTATTTTTTCCTTATAAACATAAAACTTTTAATAATAATTATCTATTTAAAAAAATCTTAAAGCAAAAAGATTACAAATATTATTATAAAAGAATTAGAGTAAATATTTTAAGAGAATATCATTTTGAAAAAAAATTAGAAACAATATTTTATGTAAATATTTTTTAATTATAAAACATAGACATTTAAATTTTTCCAGAGGATTCATTAAAAATTTTATTTATTCATAAATTATATTTTATTTTTATATGGTATAATAATATTTAAAATTAAACCTTTTTCTTTTTGCATTTAGAGACTTTAATTTTCAGAATATTTAATATTCTATGATTTTTTCGAATTTCTTTTAACTATACATAATAAAAAAATTATTTACAATAATTTAACATGAATTCAATATTAATTTTTAATTTTTACTTGCCTATAATGCGGGTCTTTATCTAGTTTGAAATAAAAGTTTAGAGTAAAAAATAAGTTAAAAACTGTAACGCCAATGCTTATAGATGTGCTCAAAATGTTAAGTTCCTAGAGCTACACTACAAGAAAATATCCTAAACTAACATGTGAAGATAGTGTTGTATACCTTTATACTATAGTTACCATATTTCCTTATTTTCAATAGTATATTTTGTTTTCGGAAAGATAAAATTCAGAGTTAATAATTAAAAAGATACCGAAAAGTGACAATTTGATTATTTAGGATATTAACATGTGCAAGATAATATATTTATTTGTTAAAATCTTAAAATTATTAATAAAAAGTAAAATCATACAAATTTAAAATTACAAATTTAAAAAAGAATAATTATAAAAGTTAATTATAAAAATAAATATTAAAGTAATCACAAAAGTAATTTAACTTTTTAAAAACTTAATTATAAAAAAAAAAAAAGATTAAAGCAATCAAAAATATAATTTACCTTTTCAAAAAGTAAATTATAAATAAAAAAGGATTGAAGTAATCAAATATTAATTTACCTTTTTTTAAGAAATCATAAACCCAAAATAAAATTGAAACAATCACCTCCTTATAAAGGTATCTACAATCTCATAATCTTTCATCAAACAATATAATACAGCCTTAAAAAATATTAGATATATTTTCTCATTCTTTTATTGATTGATTCTAAATATTTTTTTTGTTTCATATCTACATTAGTGCATCTATATTTGTTTAATATCTTTACGTTAATGCATCAACTAGTTTTATGTTAGTTCATTCTTTTATTGATTTTAAATATTATGATTATTTTATATTTATGTTAGTGCATCAATTGTTTATTTTTTAATTCTAATCATTTTAATTTTCTTTTCAGGAATAATTAGTTTTCACTGAAAAAAAAAAAGAAAAATTGAGAAACCAAATTATTTTTATTAAAAAATAAAATTATAAAATAGTTGTTACTAATACATTAAAAATGAAATATAATTTTTACACGTTATAAAATATATAAAAATTATATTTTAAATTACTACTTGAAAAAAAAATTATTTCTCTATCGCACCACTAAATTTATTTCTATACAAATATCTAGAAAAATAAAGTTTTAACAATAATTTTAAAGATTGCTAATGTAATAATGTAGTTGATTTTACTATAGTGATATTAGTTATTTCATAATAGGTTATTATTGTGTGTGATATTATCCGTCAGTAGATTTATATTTCAATAAGATATTTATAATGGTCATCAATTATATTTTCTTTTAAATAATATACTATGAGAAAAATTCCAAATCTTAATATTTATTTAAAAAGATTAGTTTCGTAACTGCTAAATAATTTAAATTAATTAATTTTTTTTAAAAATGAATTTATCCGGTTTCTCAATTGCAAAATATAAAATATAATTTTGGACCACTTAATCTGAATCTTTATATTAAATCTAAACATAGATGAAATAGAATTCATTTAAAATAAATAAGCAAACATGATAAAGAGGTTTGAATTCTTCTCTCAAATGATCAGAGTATCAGAATTATCTCTCCAAAAGCTCTCGAAAATTTTCTCTTTAAGTATGTGATACAAATAAGGCTTAGTCTGAACAATACTAAGTGTTGGCGTACTCAGTGTTGAGCGACACCAAAGCATGGTGTCAATCGACACACTGTCCAAAATTGGTCGTCAACTTAATATCTTCAGAATGATCTCTTCTTTGGCATCAGAATACCCAACTATCTCCAAATAAGCTCCAACCGTACCTAAACCTACAAAACCTAAAAAATAGCAAAAAAACTCTATACAAAACCTATATCATGGTGAAAAATCCAGAAAACATGATTTATCACGTGTGTCTTAATCTGAGTCTCCTCCTTGAATGTTGATCTTCCTCATATTTGATAATTTAAATAAGTTTTAACTTCTCTCATTTACTCTTTTTATTGGCATTTATTTCGCTGGATTTGGCAGTTACGAATCAAAGCACATTCAATACCTTTTGAGTTAGTCACTGATTAACCTTGGTGTTTGATACCCGGTTTGATCTCATGGACACAACCGCATCACTCATCTAGTAGAGTCTGATACCGTAACTTGACTTTGTTTTAAACCTCTTCACCTTGATAATTTCTTTCTATATGATTATTGAGGTTTCCCTAACAATTCTTTATTGAACCTATTTTAATGGGCCGAGATTTATCTCCCAACATTTAATGTTTATCAACACTTGTATCCAAAACAACTGTTACAAATCCGAACATTAGAAATATAAGCCTAAATAAAGAAGATACAAACCCAACTTACAACCCAAAAGAGGGAAGGTAAACCGGTGGTTAAAAGCAACCGGAGACATTATTCAGTGGTTTTAAG
Organism: Sisymbrium altissimum; assembly: GCA_900406495.1. Taxonomy (NCBI): domain Eukaryota; kingdom Viridiplantae; phylum Streptophyta; class Magnoliopsida; order Brassicales; family Brassicaceae; genus Sisymbrium; species Sisymbrium altissimum. The sequence goes on from OVBI01001710.1 coordinate 24,848, forward strand.
AGAACAACCCCAAAAACCAAATAAACAAAATAAAAAATTTTAATTGATACAGTTGATCCCATAATTAAATTTTAGATTTTGTCTCATTAAACTAAGGATTGGAGATCTCCACATGTCTAGGTGCTCCCAATCTATTGAAGTACAAGAACACAAATCTACACAATCAATTCGAAAACCACTATTATCCAAAAATGGATTTCAGAATCTGCCTGCAAGATTGAAAACCTCAAACTAGAACCAATTACAACCACCCAAACATTTAGCATTCGATCAAACCGAAAAGGTAAACCATTAGAAACAAACAAGACTAATCGATGCTTAAGATAGAGAGAACCGGTGACTGAGATGACAAAACCCTCTCATGATGAAGCTGAGGACTCCTAGCATCAACCCACTTCCAGATCTGCCATTTCACGTCTTCTGCTGATGCAAACGGAGACCACCAGGGAAACAGCAACCCTCCTCCTATAACAGAGTTGACATTAAGAGTAACGACACACCAAAGAACTCACACATCTTAGATAAAACAATAAAAAACATGAAAGACAAAAGAAAAAGGTATAATGTCGGAGCGAGATCCACCAGACGTTGGCTGGAGATGACCAATGCGGATGAAAATTTTATTTTTCGAGAATAAGAGGGGGGGGGACCAAAGAAAATTTTATCTTCGCTTTTTTTTATCTTCTGGTTTTTTTTCTTCTAAAAATGCAATTTCAAGCAAATAAAGACGAATGTTATGTTTTATTAAATATCCTTAAAGACTATGAAACTGCATTAGGACAAAATATAAACTTTGATAAGTATAAACTTTGGTAAGTCATCCTTACAGTTTGGACATAAGATATCTGAGGATACTAAAGAGGAAATAAAACAAATTTTATGTATTTCTAATCTCGGTGATATGGGAACATATTTAGAGAATCCAGAGAGTTTAGGTGGAGCAGAGACGCAAGTTTTTGGTTTCTTACAGGAGAGACTCCATAATAGAATAAATGGTTGGACTGTAAGATTTTTAACAAAAGGAGGAAATGAGGTTTTAATAAAATCAGTAGCGATGGCACTACCAACTCACGTTATGTCATGTTTTAGATTACCTAAAACGATAACAAAAAAAAAAACTCACAACTGCAGTTGCACAGTTTTGGTGGAGTATAAATGGAAACATTAAAGGAATGCATTGGATGTCATGGGATAAATTATGTCGGGACAGAAATAATGGTGGCTTGGGCCTTAGAGTAATTGAGGATCAAAATACAGCCTTATTAGCTACACAATTATGCCGTCTGGTACAATCCGGATTCACTCTTTACAAAAGTCTTTAAAGGAAGATATTACAGGTATGCAGATCTTTTGCATCCAATTAGAGTGTACTCCTGATCCTATGCTTGGAGGAGTATAATCTCTACTTGATCTCTGGTTAGAAAATGACTGATTAAAAGGGTGGAATCTGGAACATCCATCTCTGTGTAGAATCACCCATGGATCCTCGTCTCTCGCCCGAGACCAGAAACTTGTAAATTTAGTATATACCCTCCCTTCACAGTTAACAATCTGATTCACCCAAAGACTCGTACATGGAATATACCTTTGATTGAGGCAACTATCATCCCTGAGGATCCGGCTATTATCAAGCATATACCGCTGAGTCGAGTGCTGAAAGGGATCCCTATTGATGGCATTATACAACACATGGAAAATATACGGTTAAGTTAGGATATGATACATAACAAATATTTCCTGATTCGGAAATTACTGATACAGTGTATGGACCAACTATTAAACCTCTTTTGGCTCAAACTTGGAAGGTTAATTATCCACCAAAAATGAAACATTTCATGTGGTAGGCTTTATCTGGATCTGTATTGGTTGCAAATAATTTACGATCACGGGGTATACAATGTGATACACGTTGCTTCCATTGTGGAGCGGAGGAAGAAACAATTAATCACGTTCTTTTTAAATGCCCTCCAGTGATTTAAACGTGGCTCTTTCCAATATTCCCTCTAATCCTCAAATATTTCTGTTATCATCAATTTTCTCGAATTTTGATCATCTTTTTGGCGATTCCCGAAAGAAATTGAAAATAGCTACTTCCCTTGGATACTTTGGTATTTCTGAAAAAAATTTAAATGAAAAAAAAAAAATTAACAACAAAGATAGAAGATCTAATGAGATCCTTCAAACTGCAGTCACTGAAGACAAATTATGGGATGATGCTCAATTAATGGAAAAAAAGAGACCCGATGCTCTGTTTCATAGGTTAGTACAATGGAATATGGCAGTTGGTGGTGTTTTGTCGATGGTTATTGGAAAGTCTCTGATATTTATTCAGGCAAATGTTGGTATTGTACTAAAGTGGGAGTGGTGGAAAAAAGGATGGAGTCTCGTAATAATTGAGCAAGCCTAACACCCTTACATGCGGAATTTGAAACGTTAATTTGGGCAAATGGAATGTATGAAAGATATGCAACATCAACAAGTGATCTTTGCTACAGATTGTTCTGATTTGGTTAAGATAATGTCTAACCATGAGGATTGGTCGACTTTCAAGATGCACATAGAAGAACTTAATAAATGGATGGAGTTTTTCAATCCATTTTGCATCAAGCTTATTCCACGGACAAAGAATGCAAAAGATGACAAATTGGCGCGCAGTGTTAGAGTTCTTACTTTGAAAGCTCTTCATGTTGCTTCAGTACCACCAAGTTAGATCAAGGAGTCACTCTAAATCACTTTTGATTTGATATTTTTCATTGAAAAAAATGTACTTTCTACAAATTAATAGAAATTAAATTATATGAATTCTCTAGTGTAATGCAGATAGAACTGTTAATCATGAAGTCTGCCATAGTTTTTTATAAAATGGATCATAACAACTTAATGGTTTTCATAATTTGTAATAACATAATACTTGGGGTGATAAAAAAAAATAGTAACAGAAAAAACTTTAAAGATATATGATCCATCATAACTAAATAATGCATGATTAGAAACAGATCCGCGCATGAGCATGGTATTATATTAATAAACTTTAAATATTTAACTTTATATATTACGTACATTATTATTAGTATATATGTTTAGTTTTTCTTTTTTTTTTTTGTTGGTATTTCATTAAAGCCAAAGGCAGCAAGTTAAAATAATACACGATTGAAGCTCAATAATACTCGTACATACATTAACTAGTATGTTTAATAAAAATATTTTTATAATATTTACAAAATTTTATATAATTAAAATTTAATATATTTTTATAATGATATGAAATTTTAAGGTTATCTTTATATTCGTTAATAATATAATAGATTATATCTCGTCTTTAAAATAATATTTTTTTTTATGTGTAGTTATTTTTTAAACTAATGTATATTTGTAAATTTAAAATTTTAAAATATGTTAACAATTTTATTTTTGTGTAGATAGATTTGATTATATCAGTATGTTATATGAGAGGATGATATATTTTAATTGATTTTTGTTTTAATATTTATTAAAAGTATATTTTTAAAACAATTATAACTTGAGATGTACTTATAATTTCATTTTTTAGTATATGATAAAATTATGTAGTCGGTTATATTAATTTTATTTTTATTTTATGATATTTTTATAATTAAATTTGTATTTTTATGTATATTTAAGAAAGTTTAAATATGATAAACCGCATATCAAATTTATCAAATGTTAATTCTTTTTAATTTTTTATAATTAAAATGATTTAATTAGTCTTTTTAATCAATTTTTCAATTGTTCAAATATTTTACATATTTTAATAAAACAAACTATAAAAACCATAATTATAAAAACATCAACATATCTCATTATGTGAATAATATATATATATCAAATTAAAAATACTAAATATATTTTTATGTTATTTCTGTATATATTTACCAAATATATTTTTATATTTCTTTCTGTGTATATTTATCAAAATTTGATTTTATAGTTTATAAAAATAATTGATCTATTATGTTATTTAATTATAATTATCATTTGATTTAATCTATAATATATATGTATATTGTTTTTATTATTATTATTTTCGATTTTAATTAATTAGAGAAGTGATATCCATTATTTTAAATTGTTTGGATACATATCTAATTAATATATTTTATTTATGATAATTAATCTCAACATGATCATATGTGATCATGTGTATGAAACCTTTTGTAGTCTACATATATTTTTAATCTAAATTATCTTGTAAATAACACATTAAAATAATATTTATATATATACTGTTTTATTAGAATAGATAATTGCATCTCCAATTAAGTGTTAATTTGCTATAAACTTTTCGGTCCGTAAATAAAGCAATGAATCATGGATCACCACACCCTATTCATGCTGGATCCATGCTCTTCAATTTTCAGTCAACGCCCAAAAATTACAAAATTAGAGAAAGAACATGTTTCTTGTACATTTAAAAAAGACTTGATGCTAATCAATCTGTTGTTTTAGTCATGGTATGACTTCGCCAGATATTAGTAGATTTTCTTTTGATTTAATAACTTCAATTATAGTGGAGTTCTTCCTTGATTGTAGGCACCAGCCAGCATCAATCATTGCTTATTTTATATTATCATTTCCTTAAACTCTTGACTTCGATTCTTACGAACATTCTCGGGTTGTTGGTACGTGGTCCTACCAGATATACATACATATTATATATA